>WOUH02001855.1:0-20322 GCA_009936405.2 Stevia rebaudiana
CAAACGGTCTGAATCTGAACGATTCAGACCTTCTCCCATTCAGACCTCATTCAGACTCAAACAAACAGGGCCTAAGTCACTGAAATAATCTTTTGCCCAAATTATGTCACTAAATTTTCAAATGGTCTCGGATTTTGTTTGTTTCAAGAAGGTAATGAAAGATAAGATGTAAAATTCAAAATTTCTAATATATATAATTATATTAAAAAATAAAAAAGATGCTTAATTCTATTTAAAAAATAGAAAAAACTTAAAATTCACGTCACCGCTCCATATTAGCATAAATAAAGGAAAATAGTTTCTTGTTGAAACAACTCATGCAAACAAAAAATTATGTTAAAACTCATAATTTAAATAAAACATGAAAGCTGAGTGACATAATTAGTTAACTTTTAAACTTTACTGACTTATTTGGAACACTTTTAAACTTGATTAATATTTACATCTATTTTTTACTAGACTTCAACATAGGTACAAGCCGTTATGTACCGATGAATTTTAATTTGATGGATTTGGCTTTGATGCTAGTTCGTTCTGTAGTAAAAAACTAAAAATACAGATTTAGGTCTTCTGGTATTCGTAAGTTTATTTATAGGTCTTAGGAAATAGAGAGAAAAAATTGAATCATTTAATCTATTTTAAATTATTATCATCTGATCATAACACTATCATGTGAAAATAAATGTATCAACATGATTTCCGAATCCCATAAAACCTGTTAAACATAAATTCCTTAGACTTTTCTATGCTGGTTAGATTCTATATGTTCGGTATATTCCGTGTAGATTAATGGTACAAATGTTTTGTGTACACTCGTATTAACAATAGGATGATACATTAACTGGGGACTTGGCATCGGTGGACATATCAACAAAGAAAAATTTAGACGGCTTAATAAAAGTCGGGGACACATTGCTTGATAACCCGGTTTCTCGAGTTAATACAGATACTGGAATCGTTGAACCAGTCCGAGATGGTGGTACTAATCGTGAGGCGTTGAAAAGGTATAATTTGTTTGCACAGTTTGTTGCCGGTTAGGCCTAAAAACACGAATGTTAGTCTCAAAAGACCGACGTTTTCTTTTATAATAAATCTTGGCTGTTGATTCCTACAAAATATATAATAACTCCTAGTCCCCATTTATTGATGACAATCAGGCCTAAGAACACAAACTATTATCTCAAATAAAACCGGCTAGTTTTGTCTCACGTTTCAGTCCACTATTACAGAAACCGTGTAACGCTTCAAGTCTTAACAATCACTACTAAAAAATAAGCCTATTGCAACTTTTTTTTGTCAAAAAAGGTTGCATTAGGTGACGTTGCATTAGATCTTGTACAACCTTTTTGTTACATAATACAATCTTTTTTAAAAAGGGGTTGCATTATAAAAAGTTGTAATTGGGAAAAAAGTTGCATTTAATACAACTTCAGCTAATACAACTGTTTTATTTTAAAAAAAGTTGCATTAGGTTAAATTTGTTATAGTGAATTTTTGTCTCAAACGTTTCAAGTTATAAAAGTTTTCGTCATAACGTTTCAAGTCTTAACAGATTTTGTCCCAACGTTTCAAGTTTTGACAGATGAAAATTATAAGACTTGAAAAGTTATGGACGAAAATTGTTAGGAGTTAACTAAAATTGTTAATCCCTGCAAATCTCATAAACGAATACCCTAATTTACTATATTTAAATTTTAAATTTGACTTTTTTTAATTTTTATAATTACTACTAAATTGAAGGAATTTATAATTAAAAAATTTTAATGAATAGTTTTAAAATCTCAAACCATAATTTATAGTTATATAATTGTCAAACATTTATTTGTATTGAGTTTCAAAACATGATAACTTAATATATAATTGTAATTATTCAATGATAAAAATTTAAATGTTAATTATGTAACACGTGTAATACACGAGTTTTAAGCTAGTCTCTTGTAAACCCCACCTACTTTCGGATGTATTTTATTTTTTTAACCGCTATTATTTGTCACAAATGGTGTTTGAACCCTTATCATATGAAGGGATTTAATCTTATCCGACACCATAATACCGCAATAAACCCCATTTGCGAGGCAAAAGGTTATCGACAATTGGACCTGGATAAAAATGAAGGTTTAGTATAAGGTAGTCAAAATGCTTTTTTTATTTGCAGCTTTGCGAAACGACTTTCAGACGAACGGAAACTAAGGGAGTCAAATTATTCGGATGGAGGAGTGCTTGAATGATGATTAAAATTTTGTTTCTAATTCTATGACATTATTCATATTTTAATTTAATTGATTGTGACTGTGTACTCTATTGGTGTGACATTTATATTTTTTTATGAATATTACAATCTCAAATGTCAATTTGTTTATCTATGATACCGATGTAAATTTTCAAAAATCATTTATTTATGTATCGACTATTTATTTTAGAAAGGTAAGCAAACTCTACGTGTGTAATTAGGGCTGTCCAAATAGATCGATGATCGTCGCTCGTTCGAAACTCGTTCGAAAATGCTTTAAAATTAGCTCGTGCGATTTTGGATCGGTTGTAAACGAGCTGAGCGGATCGGTTCGGTTTAGAAACAAACCAAGCATGAGCATACGTCCGCTCACTCGAATTATTTCCAATATATGTTTATATATTATTTTTAGCATAACCTTATATATATATATTTATTTATATATATATATTCATCATGCAAAAAAAGGAAATTATTAATTAACGTTAGTAGCTATAAATGAAACTCACGTAAAAATGGTCGAATTGGATGTAAAAAATGTGCTTATGAACTTAATGTGTTTTTTTATCAAGTTTATAATTTGTTGAACTCTTAAAACTATCTTGATTGGATAGAAAATAAAGTTATTTAATATTTAATAAGAGAGAATTAGGTGGAACATGGAAAGGGAAAAATGTGAGATGACAAATTAGCTTAAAAGTTTGACAATCATACCTACTTATTTGCTTATTATAATGGAAAATTAATGATTTTGTCAGTCCAAGTGTTTCTGATGAAGTTTACAGTCATACTATTTTGATGCAATTTTTTTAAATGAGTTTTTTCCTTTCATAACTCGAATCACCTAACTCGATTAACCCGAAAATCGAATAACCCGACTCAGCAAACCCAAAACTCTAAGTATCAAATTTGAACGATACCTCAACGTGTGTAGTTCACCCAAGTGGGTTGCTCTAGGAAACAGTAATTATATTGGGGGGACCATACGGCAACTTACTATGAAGCTGTGAAATTAATTAATGGGACTAATTAATTTTTTGGGTCATGAAATAAATCGCTGGAAAACGACTACGGATAAAGTAAAACGGAGAAGGCTGGAAAGAATTAATGGGAGACTTAGAACTAGCATACATCTGTTGAAAATGGGTATGAAACTTACGATCAAGTTGTGCTAAGGCTAAAGAGCACTTTTTTAGTACAAATCTAAATAAACAACTCTTTTAATTTAGATTATATATAGTAACTCGTAATTTTAGTTTCTTGCGGTGATAATGAACTAATGGAAATAAAACATCATATGTAAAATTATATGAAATACATGCTAATTGATTATTTAATTAGTGACGTGACTAGCGTAGCATGCAATTTTTCAAGTGTACAATATTGTTTAAAGATATGTCCATATTTTTGTATTTAGCAACTATGCAATAATAGGCATGGACCCCTGTGGTAAATTAACAAAGCTCGTCTATAAAACTAAAACTTAAGGTTGTGAGAAAAAAAGATCATAATAGTTTGTGTTTTAATAAGGCAATTAGTAACCCTCTTACAGCAGTCGGTGACGGATGTCCACCTCCAAGCTATGGGGAGCACATAACCATCCTTAGTATCGATGGTGGAGGTATCTGTTAAATTATGAACCACAAAACACAACTCAGCTTGATCACAAAGATCGACACTTTTATTAAAACGGAGAAAACTTCACGATTACAACTACTAACCCTAAACTCTACCAAGTATTATATACAAATAAGTAACTTGGGAAACAAGAATAACTCACGTAAATATAAACAATTACCGACTCTCAAATAGATAGACTTTTAACCAATAATAAACTAATTATTATTTGTAATATAAATCAACAACTTTAGACCTCCTCCAAAACCGCCCCTTGAGATCTTCCGTACCACCCTTATGGTCCTTCAAGTTTTACTCGTCTTCATACTTGGTATTGTAGGTATTTTCACACTCCCCCTCAATACCAAGCTTCTTCATACCCATGCTTGAACAAAACTTGAGCAACTTCTCTTTTGTCAACCCTTTTGTTAACACATCTGCTACTTGATCATTCGTGTTAACATACAATAATTCAATTTCACCATTCAACACCTTTTCTCTCACAAAATGATAATGCACTTCAATGTGCTTGGTTCTTGCATGAAAAGTCGGATTTTCTGCTAGTTGTATTGCAGACTTATTGTCACACGCAAGCTTGACCTTATAATCAACCTTTTTACTTACTTCTTCAACCACTCGGACTAACCATACTAGTTCTTGAGTCGCTACAGCTAATGCACGATACTCAGCTTCAGTTGTGGATAAAGACACAGTTGGTTGTCGCTTGCTACACCACGACACAGCATTCTCCCCAATAAAGAACACATAACCTGTCGTAGATCTTCTTTCATCTACATCACCCGCATAGTCTGCATCACAATATCCTTTGAGCTCAATATTTAACTGACGCTTGAACTCCACTCCAAGTCCGATCGTGTACTTCACATATCTTAGCACTCGTCTTGCAGCAAATAGGTGTGATCGTCTCGGCTCCTGCATGAACCGACTCAAGACACCGACTGAAAACGCGATGTCGGGTCTTGTTAGAGTTAAATAAATTAGACTTCCAACTATTTGCCTATACTCAGCTGGATTTTCAAGTACCGCTCCATCTTCTCTACTCAACCGGGTATTCGACTCAATTGGTGTTACTGCCGGCTTAGCATCTAGCATCCCGAATCGTTGCAACACTTCAAGTGTATACTTCTTCTGGTGCAAAATTAACCCATCAGCTTGGTATTTAATTTCCAGCCCAAGAAAGTGGCCCAACCGGCCCAAATCTTTAATTTTAAAACGAGTTTTTAAGTTGGCTTGAAGTTGAGATATTTCTTCTTTCCAATTTCCAGTAATTATTAGATCATCCACGTAGATGAGAATAATTGCTATTTTATCACCAACTCCTTTCACAAATAGGCTAGCATCAGCCATTGTACTTGAATAACCACAATGTTCAAGAAACTCCCCAATTTTTCCGAACCAAGCACGTGGCGATTGTTTTAAACCATATAGCGCTTTCTTTAGCTTACACACATATCCCAACCGAGAATTCACCTCAAAACCAGTCGGTTGCTCCATGTATATAGTGTGGTTTAGGTCACCATAAAGAAACGCGTTATTTACGTCCATTTGTTCGAGATCCCATCCAAGACTAGCCGCCACGACTATTACTACTCGAACAGTTGTCAGTTTAGCAACGGGGCTAAACGTCTCATCATAGTCGAGACCATATTCCTGGGAAAAACCACGCGCCACTAACCGAGCCTTATACCGATCTAACGAGCCATCAGCCTTCTTTTTAATTTTAAACACCCATTTACATGAGACCGTTTTTACTCCTTCTGGTTTTGGCACCAATTCCCACGTTTCATTACTCATTAAAGCCTCAATTTCTAACTTCATAGCTTTAATCCATTCTGAATTTGAACTTGCCTCTTCATACGTTTTTGGTTCAGTAATACTTTCTTCAATTGACACCACATGTGCATATTTAGGATTGGGTTTTCGGTCTCTGTTTGATCTTCGAGGAGCTGATTCCATCATGTTCACATTTTGTTGTGGTTCATCATGAATGTGATCTTCTTGTTGTTCCATGGTTACTGATTCATCCACTTCTTTATTTAACTTAACCTTCCATGTTTCGAGTTCATCAGTCAAGTTGTTTGAATCAGGTAACGGTTCTTTGTTCGACGACCACCATGACGAATTCTCATCAAAAACTACGTGTCTTGACACATAACAACGCCCCGTGTTAGGATCACAACATTTCCAGCCTTTCCGCTGTTGATCGTAACCTATAAATATGCACCGTACAGCTTTCTTATCCAATTTATGTCTCAATTGACTTGCTATGAAGACATAGCATACGCACCCGAACACCTTGAAGTAGCTGACATTAGGTCGCGTTTTTAGGAGTAACTCAAACGGGGTCACAAACTCGAGTCCTTGTTGAGGGAGTCTATTGATCACATAGGCAGCCGTCTTCATCGCTTCGGCCCAAAATCTTCCCGGTACGTTCTTGTCATGCATCATACTTCCCGACACTTCGGCTAGATGACGGTTTTTGCGTTCCGACACACCGTTTTGTTGGGGTGTGTTGGGACACGTTAACTGCCGTTTTATATTGCACGATTTCAAATAATCATCAAATTGTCGTGAGGTATACTCACCACCATTATCCGAACGTAGTGTCTTAACTTTCATGCCCGTGACTAATTCGGCTTCCTGCTTAAACTCTTTAAACCTTGTTAGAGCTTCTGATTTTTCCTTCATAAACAATACCCAAACATAACGCGAGTAGTCGTCTATGAATGTTATCATGTACTCCATACCACTTAGTGATTTTTGTTTCACCGGACCGAACACATCGGTGTGTACCAGCTCAAGAGGTTGGCTCGTCTTCTGTTTAGACTTCTCAAATGGCAATTGGTGTGCTTTTCCAAATTGACAACCTGCACACACAAACTCATTAGTGCATTCAATATTTGGTAGACCAGTTACACATTCTTTCTTTGACATCAATTTTAATTTATCAAAAGCCACATGACCCAAACGCGCATGCCACATATCGGTACTATTCTTGTTTCGGGTCTTTTCAACATAAGCAGCCTCTGCCGACAGCACATATACGGTTTCTTTCTTCCTTCCTTGAAGTATTGGTGTCGACTTGGTCTCGAATTCATCGAATACTTTGACATCGCTCGGACCGAATAGAACATACTTTCCAGTTTCGGTTATTTGCGGGACCGAGATGAGATTCTTTTTCATTCCGGGTACGTGATATACATTGTCAAGAGTGAGACCATTACCGCCTTTTTGGTTTGGAAATTTCACATCTCCAATATTCGAAATTGTGTGTCTTGAGTTATCTGCTATAACAACTACTCGACTTCCTTCATATTTCTTGGCTTTAGAAAGCTTTCGTTTGTCTCCTGTTAGATGGTTGGAACACCCCGAGTCAACAATCCAATCATCTAGATCATTGACTTGGTTTTCCGTAGTCACTGTCAAAGCCGTGACTTCTTCATCTTGTGCAAAGGAGGCCTCAGCATCCCAAACCTCCTCGTCTTCAACTGTTGCCGAGTTACCCTCTTCTTGTTTTGGTTGGCGACAATCTTTGGCCATATGTCCCTTGAACCCACAATTATAGCACTTGAATGGAAATCTTTTATTTCTAACATGCTTCTTGTCTTTCGATTTTTCCTCTTTATCTTGACCATTCTTTTTCTCCCAAAACTTTCCTTTTCCCTTATCATTATTTCGTGATTGGCGTTTATTGAAACGCGGCTTTTCTTTATTTACTGCATACAACGCTTCTGAGTCGGGTTTTAACGTCACCCCGACTAGTTGCTTTGCCAACGCTTCTTGACCGGCTAGGAGATTCTCAAACTCAGTTATGTTCGGTTGCGTTGCCCAACCTTGAATCGCGGTGACAAAACTGCGGTATTCCGGCCTTAACCCATGAATTATGATTCTTTTCATTCGAGCATCACTTACCTTTGATTGTGGGTCGAGTTCTCCTATCTCACGACACAAATTCTTGATCTTGCGAAAATATTGTGAGATCGGAAGATCTCCTTGGGAGACAGTCATCAATTCTCCTTCAACTAGTTGCAAACGAGCATCGTTTTTCTTTGTAAACAAGGCTTCCAATGTATCCCATGCTTGCTTGGGATAATCTAGATCTTGTATATGATCCAAGATGTCGTCTTCAACTGTTGTCTTGATAACAAACATTGCCCGACCCGCTTTAACTTGCCACTTTCCGATTCCGCCATTAATATCGGTTGTGGGCTGCCTTGTTTCACTCCCATTAGTCACCTGCCACAGATCTTGCCCCTGAAGGTAAGATTTGATACACGTAGTCCACTGTTTGTAGTTGGTTTGGTTCAACTTTCTTATGCCACCTACAACTTGGAGTTCTGCCATTCGAGTTGCTTTTGCTGGATCGGATTCTTTCTTCTTCGATCGTTACACAGAGAGCACAACACCTGATCGGATTCTTCCTACTTCAATCGGTTCTTCTTTGTCGGCCCTGGATTACTAGCTCTTGATACCAATTGTTGAAATATTGAACACGTGAAACAATAATCAATTGACCACAACGATCGACACTTTATTATTAAACCGGAATAATCAAAGTTACAATTAAACAACTACCCTACCAAGCCTTTATATAATTAAATTACTTGGGAAACAAGCTAAGCATTCACGTAAATATAATAGATGACCGACTCTAAATGAGACAAACTCAAAACAATAATAAACTAATTATTATTCTTATCATGAACTAACAATTTTAGACCTCCTCCATAACCGCCCCTTGAGATCTTCCGTACCACCCTAATCATCCTCCAAGTTCTACCCGTTTGCACTTTTGGTATTGCAAGTATTTTCACAGACTGCACTGTCCCTATCTTTATATATGGTTTAAGCTTTTTTGACTTTTGAGCCTCTATAAATTTAGGTAATAGATTGATGAAGTTGATAGAGAACTCCTCTTTATTAATAACAGTTTTTCTGTCAATTTCTTGAAAGGGTCCTATGGTCACAGGTTGTTCAAATTGAGCATAAGATCACTTTATCAACCAGCCACCGCCTATGATGGTGACTCCAGAAGAGATCACATCATTGATATTAGATATAATAATTTAAACATTAACAAAACAGAAAGAACCAACAAGATAAATTACACTCATGAATTAATGCAACGGCAGGGGTCCACATAAATTAAAAAAATATTTAAACAACTAACAAATAGATTAACTAAACAAAAAATTACAAACAAAGAAGTGGAGCCCAAGCTGATGTTAAGCTCTAAAATTACTTTTATTCCCCTTTTTGAACGGCTAATTCACACGTTATCTAAAGTACCTACTCTTGAATTTACACCGACATCCGCCTTGGGGCTAAACTTGACTACAGGCCTCAATCTGACTAACCAACCAACTTAAAATGTTGTATAAAAAAACTATGCCTGGTTGACGTTGACATATTAAGTTGATACAGCTGTTAATGGCAGTAGTATTCTGATAGATATGCGAATCAAAATAGCAATTAACAGATGTAGATGAAAGCAAATCAGCAAATAATAGATGATAATGAATTGAATGTAAGAAAAGATGATAGAAAAGGGAATGTTTGATTGATAAAGTGTAAACGATTACATAAACAGATGGAATAAAATCTACTGACACCCAGGGATCACACCCTCTCTCGTTGCATAATTGCAAGAGCCTTTAATTGCTAACTGAATTCTTAACTACCTCTCCTACCATTCCCTTTTCTATTAATACCAATATATTGGGACCACTAGCCACTTTGCACTTTACCCCTCCTAGAATAAACCTTTAGCTCCTTGGGACCCTCACGTTTCGTATCATTGCCCTCCCCTTCAATTGCAGTCTTGTCCCCAAGACTGAGATCAGGGAATTGTAGCTCAATCCAATCAGCATCTTCCCAAGAAGCGTCTTCCACTAATTGACCCATCCATTGGATTAACCATTGTTTAATGGAATCAGGACCCTCCCGAATCACGCGAGTCGCCAGAACCATTTGAGGGGATAGAGGAGGGGAATCTTCCATGTCTAATTCTGTCTGTAATACCATCTCAGTAGAACCAACAACTGCCTTTTTTAATAATGATACGTGAAAAACCGGATGAATTTTGGAAGTTGCAAGGAGTAAAAGCTTGTAAGCCACTGGTCCGATTCGTTCGATAATTTGAAATGGCCCAAAAAATTTGGCAGCCAACTTTTGATGAATTCTGTTGGTCACAGATAATTGGCGATATGGTTTTAATTTCACATATACCCATTCGCCAATTTCGAATTGAATATCCCTCTTCTTTTTATCTGCTTGTGATTTCATTGAACTTTGAGCATTAGACAAATGAATTTTGAGTTGTTTGAGGGCTTCATCTCGGTCCTGCAATTCTTTAGCCACCGCCTCGACGCGTATTTCGCCTGGAATAAATTGGAATACCGAAGGAGGGAGTCGACCGTACACTGTTTCAAAAGGAGAAACGCCTGTGGAAGCATGAAAAGTCGAATTATACCAAAACTCAGCCCATGGTAACCAAACTGACCATGTTTTAGGTTGGTCAATTGCGAAACAACGTAGATAAGATTCCAAACAGCGATTGATGACTTCCGTTTGTCCGTCCGATTCCGGGTGATACGCTGAACTCATACTGAGTTTAGTGCCCATGGAACGAAAAATTTCCTGCCAAAACTTGCTTAAGAACAAGGGGTCCCGGTCACTGACGATGGATTTGGGTATCCCATGGTGACGGATAACCTCTTTAATAAAAATTTCCGCCACTGTTTTCGCAGTGTAAGGATGTTTGAGAAGAATGAAGTAGGCATATTTAGATAAACGGTCTACCAAAACTAAAACCACCGTAAATCCTTTGGAAGGGGGTAATCCCAATATGAAATCCATAGATAAGTCTTCCCAAATTGATTCCGGAATCGGTAACGGTTGTAAAAGTCCTCCTGGCAAAGCCGAGCTAGCTTTACACCTCTGACATGTATCACATTCACGGATGAATTGTTTCACCGTGGTAGTCATCCCCGACCAATAGACGTTGGCTGCCAAACGTATATAAGTTCGATAAAATCCCGAATGACCCCCGGTCGCTGTAACATGAAACTCATGTAATAAAGCGGAAATAAACTTTGAGTGTCGAGAAATCACTAAACGATTTTGGTAAAACAAGGTGTTATTCCTGATAGAATATCCTGGAAACTTTGTTGGTGTCGTCTCCACATTAACCGGTAGTGATTGAATTTCCGGATCCAATTTAGCCTCTTCGAAAAGCACTGCACCATGAAGCCAAATAGGAGAAGATATAGCATTAAAACACTGACCTGAATCGGCACGAAGGGACAGCGCATCTGCCGCCCGATTTTAGTGTCCCGGTTTATATTGGATGTCGAAGTCATATCCCAACAACTTAACCACCCAATTTTGTTGGTCATAAGAAGAAACCCTCTGTTGTAACAAAAATTTTAAGCTTTTCTGATCGGTACATACAGTAAATTTGGAGCCCAATAAATAGGGTCGCCAATGTTGAACAGCCAATACCAAGGCCATTAGCTCCCGCTCGTATGCAGATTTGGTCAAATTTCTATCGCTCAAAGCTTTACTGAAATACGCAATCGGTTGCTTGTGCTGCATAAGAACAGCACCTAGACCACATCCGGAAGCATCGCATTCTACCACAAAAGGAATAGAAAAATCAGGCAGTGACAAAACCGGGGCTGAACTGAGAGCTTGTTTAAGCCGATCAAAAGCCACTTGTGCCTCCGGGGACCAAAGGAACGCATCTTTTTTTGTGAGATTTGTTAAAGGACGAGCGATACTGCCATAATCTTTAACAAATTTACGATAATACCCTGTCAAACCCAAAAACCCACGTAGAGCTTTCAATGTTTTCGGAGTGGGCCACTCCATCACAGCCGCCACTTTGGCTGGATCCATAGAAACTCCTTGTTCATCTATCACAAGTCCCAAAATTTGATTGTTGAGCAAAACTGCATTTGGTAGGATTGACTTTAAAAAGGTGGGAAAATAAAATGTGAAAGACTTCTTCCAGATCAGTTAAGTGAGATTCCCAAGAAGGGCTGTGAATAAGAATGTCATCAAAAAAGATGACAACTTTGCGGGGTAACAAAGGACGGAAAATATCATTCATGACTGCCTGAAATGTTGCCGGTGCGTTCATAAGACCGAAGGGCATTACTAAGTACTCATAGTGGCCATCATGAGTACAAAAGGCTGTCTTGTCAATGCTATCAGGAGACATCCGAATCTGGTTATAACCAGATTTAAGATCTAATTTCGAGAAGAAGGTTGAACCGTGTAACTCATCGAGTAGCTCATCCACTACCGGAATAGGATACTTGTTTGGAATAGTAGCAATATTTACAGCGCGATAATCGACACACATACTCCACGAATTATCCTTTTTGCGAACCAAAATCACGGGACTGGAGAAAGCACTTTTGCTCGGCCGTATCATGCCCATTTGTAGTAATTCATGTACTTGGCGTTCGATTTCTGTTTTTTGGATGTGAGGATACCGGTAGGGACGAACACAAATAGGGGCGGTGGTGGATAGTTGTATAGTGTGGTCATGAGAACGAATAGGAGGTAAAGATGAAGGAGATTTAAAGATGTCTTCAAACTGCTGTAATAAAATGGATAGTGCTGTTTGTTGATTGGAAGTCAAGAGTGGGGAAAATGGAGGGAAAATAGAAGTATTATAAGAAGAGAGTGTGGTACCATCCAAAGTTAACCATTGATGTAAGGCCAAAAATGAGGATTGACCCGGTTCTACCCCATGTAAAGTGACCGAAGCCCCCTTATGATTAAACCTCATCCAAGAATGTTGCCAATCATGAACAACCTCCCCTAGGGACTTCAACCATTCCAGTCCCAAAATAAAATCCAAAGAACCCGTGTCAAAAACCAAGGCCTGCACGGTAAAGAAACACGAACCAATACGAATCGGAAGATCCACACACCGTTCATCAACAAACACAAAATGTCCATCACCCAATTTGATTCGAAGACCGCTGAACTTAGAAGATGTTAAACCCAGAGAGGATATTAAGCGACTTGATAAAGTTATGTGAAGCCCCACTATCGACTAGCATTGAAACCGTTAACCCCAGCAAGGTACCTTCTAATTTCATAGTAGTAAGGGAACCTTCAACTACGGTACCTGTGAATTCCAACGCATTACAAGTTCCTGTATCCACATCAGAATCAAGCACAAGTGTGGAAGGGGAATCAGGATGAGACATACCGTGATCTCCCAGAGGAAAATCCTCTTCATCGTCTCCCAATAATAACACACGCAATTTAGCTTCAGGACAGCGGTGAGTAGGCCCATATTGCTGACCACAACGAAAACAGAGACCCTTCTTTCGACGATCTTCCCACTCGGTTCTGGACAACGAGCGTATACCCCTAAAAGGAAATGTGGATCCAAGGATAGAAGGTATTCAAAATCGTCAATGTAATCATAAATCGACTCATCATGTTTGACAGTGGCCAATTGTTCATATGGATTTTGAATTTCCAACCCACTAAAACGTTGCAACAATTCAGAACTGAAAATCAAACCAGGATATGGTCAGATGAACTTGAGTGATGATGGTAAACCAATGTTGTGCCACACCGATCATACTTACTTGAGCCAATTGTAAACGAGCGCCATCCGACGTCTGGTTCAAATCGAAATATAAATTTGCTTTTTGGATCCATCCTTGCGGATCAAACCCAGAAAATTCAGGAAGTTTTACCTTCTTGACAGCCCATGGAAGCGTCGAATTGGAAGAATCGGGAGGAGCTTGGTATGATTTGGTCGATGTGTAAACGAACCCTTCACCGGAAACCCCTGAATCCCCCGTATCAGTCATCAATTTTTTATCCTGTTTCGCCATCCAGATTAACATCATCATCCGAAACTCACTGGATTCCGCTCGATCTTGTTCCAATACTTTCAAAGAAGTGCGAATTTCAGCTACATCGGTCTTTAACTGAATGATCTGAGCATCTTGATCATCCAATCGGGAAATGGTTGAACGTGTCTCCATCAACGGCATGGACGCAGGTCAATGGCAGGTAGGACCAATGATAGATATGCGAATCAAAATAGCAATTAACAGATGTAGATGAAAGCAAATAAGCAAATAATAGATGATAATGAACTGAATGTAAGAAAAGATGATAGAAAAGGGAATGTTTGATTGATAAAGTGTAAACGATTACAGAAATAGATGGAATAAAATCTACTGACACCCAGGGATCACACCCTCTCTCATTGCATAATTGCAACAGCCTTTAATTGCTAACTGAATTCTTACCTACCTCTCCTACCATTCCCTTTTCTATTAATACCAATATATAGGGACCACTAGCCACTTTGCACTTTACCCCTCCTAGAATAAACCTTTAGCTCTTTGGTACCCTCACGTTTCGTATCATACTCACTGCAAACTCCAAATCCACATCACAAGCAATTAGTATCAAATCGATCACATCATCCCTATATTTTAGACGGATTTCACCTTCTAGTTCGAAGATACTTGCCACTTGGATTCTCAGATCTGAAAGTCCTGATGACATAGAAAAATGGACAATTTGCTTTTCATCAGCAAATCTTATACCGTCTTGGTGGCTATTGAATCCATCGACTCTGAATCAGATGTATACATAATAGAATTGTCATCCCTGGAGTCTGACGATGTTTGGCTAACATCAGAACCAACGTCTTCTATAATAGAGGATGTGTGACCCAGTTCAAATACAGAATCTGATTGAATGTTCTGTTTCAAAGTTTGGACCAAGTTAGATACATGGCAGCTTCCTTTGATGTCTGGCAGTAAGAAAAACTCCAACACATAGTCATCACCGGATTCAAGACTATGCAAGAAGATTGCAAAGCATCCGGTCAAACCACCGTTCATGCGTGCATCGTGGACCAAAGGGTACTCTTGTTCACCGAGTCTAGTTACATCTTCACACAAGCATGAACCGCGCGTTAACAACGCCTTGCCAACAAGGCCGCGAGACCTGTCCAGGTGTCTCTCTTTACATGCTTTAAAAAAAGGCCACATACGCATGTCTTGAACATGAAAAGGTAGAGCGGTTCGTGACATGCAGACTTTCCCGACACATCTGGTCTCAAAACTACTACAACTTTTCTTGATAACTTTTTCATGGGCAACAAAACTAGAGTGTTGCGATACGGCCCATGTTTGAGCAAGAGGTAAATTGTGGGAGTTACACTCCAATTTTTGAATCCCGTGGATTTTATCAAAATCATTTTGCTTGCGTTCACTAGGAACCTGTACATAAAAGGCGTATCACACGATAAGCATTTCTAAGCAAATGAAGATTACTAAAAAAAAAAATTTGCAAAAATGTTTAACCTGAGTACTAGAATTTAAGATAATAAATCAGCGGTACCCAACTCACATATAAAGCAGGAGATTCAAATCCTTGTGGACTTGTGAGATTCTGTGTCTGCAAAATGACAACAATTAGGAAATGAGTTATATTATGCAAAGAAGCATAACCTGCAGTCTTGATCTTTTTAATAATCGTTTAAAAAACTAAGCCATTGATTTTTTGTGTTCAACAAAGAAAATTATTTGGATAACACCAAAAACAAAAAAAAACATTTCAGACGTGTGCCAAGATATGAGATGAAATCATTAAACTTGAGAGAAATAAATGAAACCTTAAGTGCCTTGTGAAGTTGTTGAACCTCATCAGCGTAACTCATATACAATGAAGACATCAAGATCTCAACAACGCCAACACACAACCCTGCAGTCGAATCAAAAACCGGTAAACCCAAGTATCCATGAAGCCCGCAACGAATCGCACACGCTTGTTGCGGAAACTGTATTGAGGTGTAACTATTAAAATCAAAAGTCCACTCTGGCAGCTCGCGTCTAAACACGCGAGCTGCAGGACTCTGATCCTCTTCTTTATGATCCTTAACCACAATAAAAGAGTAACACTTAGAATCCCGCCTATACGATGAAAGCCTTTCATCAGTCAGCCCAAGAATGAACGGTTGATTTAGTATTGTAAGTAATTTGCGATTCCCGTCATCACGAGGCCACCAAAACTGAACAAGAACATGTGACTCCCGGAAAGTTAAGAGCGTTAGTGCAGCTCTTATCTTGTCCTGTATCTTCTTCGTATGATCTGAGTCAATTCTCTCAGCTTGCGGCTCCAAACCTATATGGATATGCGTATGTGGATTCAATATACAAAAATATACAACCGACAACAACCACAGATTGTGTTTGTATGTACACGAGACCAAATCTAGAACAACAATAAAATCAACTCATAGCTAAATCCAACACAACTATCTAATTAGACAAAAAGAATAACCCAATGATATGGCTAATTATTGATCACATACAAAGACCATATCATTATTCATTTCACAGTGGAAATAGCTAAATTCAAAGTAGTGATGCATGTTTTATTAAACCATGCAACACAAGAAGACTTTTATCTGCAAACTGAAAATCTTACAAGCTTTTTTATACAGATAGACAAGTTAATAAAGATGTAAGAAAGAAAGATGTCATCATTATTCTAATTATTGATCACATACAAAGATCATATCATTATTCTAATTAGAAAGAATGAGTCACTCACATGGCTTGTTTTCTCCAAAAACCAAAAGTGATGTCATGTATATTGAATCTGAATCTGCATAATCACCTGGCTGAAACTTCCTCTTCATCCCTCGACAAATTGGATACATTTCAGCCTTTTGATTTCTATAACACTGCAAAATAATTAATATACTTTTTAGTCAAGTAATTAGTTTTAACTAGATATATCATGGGCGCGCGTTGCGGCGCCGTATATTGTATATTGCATATTCAAAAACTCATGGCGATTGTTGCTATATGACTGACCATATATAACCATAGTTGTTCAAAAGAGGGCTACTATCATCTGCAATATGCATTCAAATAATAGTTTTCTTACTTTATATAACTAACTATGGTGCATGAGATCCTATATATGTAACCTTTTTAGATTTAAAACCTTCTCAAAGGAACTCTGGTGATTGTCAAAAAATAGTAGAACTCTTTTAAACACCATATTTAACACTAAGAAACACACATCAAAGGTTACACAAACACTAAAAACGTAGTGTAAGCAAACCAATTGATTTTCATTGCCAATGAAAATGTGAGTGGATAAAAGAACAAACAACATAGAAGTGTGAGGCAACAAATGGAAACAGATAGACGCGATTCTAAAATACAACTAATGGATTGATCCAAAAAAAGACCATTTTTCTATTACGAAACAATTGTTCAAAGAGCATATAAAAAAACCGTCATTTTTTCAATGAGTCTATTCTGTTTACAACGTATGTTCAAAGATCATTGCAGTTTCAAATTTATAAATCAAACATGTCACCACCAGCATACACCAAATTCACTTGGTTGAGACCCATCACTACAAGAGCAGCAAGTGACACATAAATGCCACTAACAATTTTGAGCTTTAAAACTCTTTTGGTAAAGAAACCAAGCTCACAAATGCAAAGTATAACCTTCTAACACAAAGAAAGCATACACCATGACTTTTTTAGTCAAATAGTTTCTTTAAATTAAGAAAATGATTAACCACATACAACTGAAACATACATGTAAAGTGAAGCCCATTTGACTATTTCTTGTTCTTAAAGGTGTTAACTTGATGATAATGCAATAAAGTTTATTTTTACTAAATTAAACATATAGTCAAATAGGAACACAACTTTGTATGTGTATGACCTAGAATTCCAATATTATCTTTAAATCAACACATTGTATATCCATCTATGAACTACCAAATGCATTAGTCTGGTTAACTTCTTCATATTATTCACAAACAACCTTTTTTAATAAGTTATTCTTTAGAACTTAAAAGAAGTGTGAAGATTTGATATAACTCTACATCAAATTAGAGATTCAGTTAAAAAATAAAAGGTTCCAAATGAATCTCTAAATTTTACCTTTATGTTGGTAGGTGACGTGTTTTGTAACGGACGAAATGACCCAAAAAGATCAACTAAAATATTACAACATTCCAGTTGTATTTAGGAAAAAAAACCTAAATTCATATACCTAATACTGCTTTTCGCCCATTTGTTGATCTACTGGAACTTGAGCCACCTTCCTGAAGTTGATAAACCAAATGGCATTATATGATCAGATATTTACAACATAGCATCATTGAACTTGAGGTTTTCCTACACCAAAGAAATTATTTGGCAATTAGCATCATATTTAGATCATAAGACAACTTAAATCCAATATTAACTTGCTTTGCTATTTAGCCAAACCAACGCAGCAACTCGCTAAACGACAACAATATGTCTTTTTCTTTATATTTTTTAGCAGTTTTAACCAAACTGACCCGTTTACAAAGAACAGTTTGTTATAGGAGAAGTGGACAACAATAATTTTTTTCTTTTTTACCAAACTTTACACAAACTGCCCATTTACAAAATTCATACAATTATGTGCAAATTTTCCAGTTGAACTCAAACTGAACTATCTACAAAATTACAAATACATTAAAAGAAACACCTGAACATAACATATGTGCTATACTATTACAATTGTGTTTAATAACAGCATTTGACATCCAGCCATGTTATAGAAACTTTGCTTTCAAGCTATTATGGATCTTCTTTTGGGAGCAGATTTGATAAAGGAATTAAAATTACACCGAACCATATAAAAATTAACACCAATCAGAATTCACAAACACACCAACGCTTCTCTGTTCTCATATGTCACAAACACATCTGGTCAAATGGATTAAACGAATTGAAAGTGACCTAAATTTTTATTCAAAAGTTTCCAATCTACCAAATCAAATTCATTCCACTATAACAGAAGAAGTTAGCATTTTACGCTTGACTCCTACAACTAATGCAACTAATTGTATTTCCAATAGTTGAGAAATAAGAATAATTGCAATCAAATAACTTTATAAATAAGAAAGCAAAGCTACAAAGTACATAAATAAGAAGTAATATACAAAAATGAAAATAATCGTTTAGATCAATACAAAAAAACTACACCAAGCACCAATAGTTGAGATTTAAGCCTAATTGCAATAACAGACTTGAGGGTGACTGTATTAAATTACTTCAGTTGCTCTTCATGGATAACCTAAATGACATAATACTACCCCTTTATAATATTCAAAGACATCAAACATCATCTAAAGCATAAGAAAGTGAATATCTAATACAAACTACAGAAATAAGAAATATTATGCATTAATGAAATACTCAATTGGTGTACATGTTATCTAACATCATTTGACAACAAAATTAGATATATAGTTACGTGTTGTTAAATACATATATGCTTACAAAAAAAGGTTCCTTTCAAATTAGGCGAGTGCTTTTAGAACCGGCATCCTCCAAATTCCTCAAACTTGAAGATATCTACGATTCAAGAACATAAAAATTAATAGTACAAATAAGCTTATGCTTATTAGACACAATCCAAAATCTGTACAGATCACGCATAAAGTCTCCCTAATTTCAATTAACCTAAAAGTGAAATAACCTTTATTTACAGCAATTGAAGCAATTGGATCGAATCTTACTATCTGGGAATACCATAGAGTTCTTCCAAAATTCACGTTTTGCTTCTTCGTGATGCAATTAGGCTTATAATCAAACTTAATAATGCTTCTTTGTGATTCAATAAGGCTGAAAATCGAACTTGATAAACTCCGGCCTCTGTTCCCTCAACCACCAGTGGCGTTCAGCGAGTTTGAATTCTGTCTCGATCATCCAAAGAACGAAAATATTTTATGGAAACCTCATGGGCATCGGAATTGTCAACGGATCCACCGTCGGATTCCGTTTACACAACCGGAAGCCCTCTCTCACCACCTGTAATTGCGTAAAAGGGGGCGGATTGCGGCGTTGATTCCCGGTGGATATCTTCGATTGTGGGATTTTGCAAAGAATGATAGTAGAATTGAGGCTGTAACATGAAGAACAAAACTTCATATGGAATGGCACAGAAGACACGCAAGATTGAAGAAGCGATGACGACGAAGAGGAACCTAATATGAGCTGTTCAATTTACTGCTATAAAGGGTTGTACTCTCTGCTGTCCGGTTTGTAACAAAGCGTTACTGTTCATAACACTCACAAACCCTACGAAAATTAATAGTTATATAATATGAAAGTTCAACATTTAAATTTAAAGAGTATATTACTATTTTAAAACTGGTGGTTTAGGTAATTTAATCCTTTTAGTTTAACAAGATTTTTAGCAAATCATGTCTTGTGATTTTTAGTTCATCATGATAACTCTATTGATTTTTTCTGTTAAGTTGAAGACTTAGGGGCTGTTTGCAACTTGCTGAATGGGTATGATCTGACTAAGTCAGAAGCTGACCCAGTTAGAAGTTCTGACTGAGTCTGTATCTGACTGAAACTTGGCTGTTTGATTCTGTATCTG
>WOUH02001880.1:0-20310 GCA_009936405.2 Stevia rebaudiana
GAACGCGAATGAAGGTTTTAATGGAAACTGAAATTTGGTGATTTCAAACGATGGTGTTAATGAATGCCATTGATTTTAGACCATTAAACTCATTTGAAGAAACCGATCGAATGGGTTAAATCTGAGATCGTGGGGTGACCTCAATCGCCGGGACCCTTTTAGGGTAGAACCGGGTCGGTCTATGCGAAGGAGACGACCCGTGAAGAATCTGGGTCACGTGGTGGATGTTGACCAGTCAACTGGTGCTCACGTATTAAGGATTGACATAATAAACCCCTCCAAGTTTCTATTTCATTATTTGGACACCATGTCTCCCTATAATTGATTTTAAAGTTTATTTCATTAGATTTTGGCCACTAACTTATAAGTTAACCTTTTTAACCTTACTATTTATATAAAACTTATATTTTTATAAACCTCATACAATAAAGTTATACAAATATTTATTTTGTATTATTCCTTGATTTACATGATTAAATAGATAATATATTAATTAGAATTTTATTGATTAATACATATATTTATACATACTAACATTAATAATACATTCATATGGATATATATATATAAAATTTAAGATGTAACGTGACACGTTAAATATCACATAAACGTTTTATTTAGTGATCGGAAATGATTACATATCGGAAAAGTAAATCGGAAAATCATAGATGTTACACACTTAGCCTCGGCTACTCGAGACTTTCATTCCATCAACCTATTATACATGTTAAAAGTGTTCAGCTTACGCTGGTGAGTTCTAAGTTTTAATATCATTAAATATAGTTATCCGTACCTAACTTTATACAATTTAAATGTTCACAACATTTATTATTCAAAATTAAATTGTTACCGTTAATTAAAACAGGTTTTATTAACAACAAATATGCAAAGTAATTCAATACAATGATTCCTTATATACTAGCAACCCGCCCATCTACAGACCATCGTCCGTTAAATAGTTGTCGCTATTTTTATCCTCGCGTTGTACAATCGATCACATCCCATTTTGCAGAGACTCCGTACACTGACTAGTATTTATTGTAGGATTACACTAAGCTTCTATTTGATCATGTGATCTGCAGGTCGCAACCCAAAATCCACATATGTGGTCACAATAGACTTCTAACAAATATATTTAGCAGAGAATTCCCCACTTGGACCGTCTTATGTGCTTTCACACCACCCAAAGTGGCAAAACCAATTTTATGTTTAAAAAGCAAACTTAATTTCAAAACCATTATCCGTTTATATCTCGCAAGATAAAACCTTTAACATTTGATTACTATGAATATTGGTTGGTCTTTAAAAACATTCATTATTCAATATAAGTTTATCTCTAAAATTGTATAATCATTTCCACATATTAAACGTTTAGGGTATGTTTGGTATGAGGTAATAGAATATACGAGTGAATAGAATGCACGAGTGAATGGAATGCACGAGGGAATGGAATGGACGCGGTAATGAAGTGGATCATTATCATTCCGTTGTCATGTTTGGTTACCAGTGGTAATGAAATGAATCATTACTTAATGTTGTTTGGTAGAAAGAAAAAAATGAAGGAATCAAAATACAATTTGGGTCGCTCATTGTTCGGATCATGGATCGGTTCGTGGTTCAACTCATGGGTCGGTTCGTGGTTTAGGTTGTGGGTCGGGTTTATGGTTTGGTCGTGGGTCGTGTGTCATGGGTTGGGTCATGGGTCGGGTCATGGTTCAATTCATGGGTCGGGTAATAGTTTGGATCATGGGTTGGGCAATGGGTCGGGTTATAGTTTGAGTCATGGGTCGGGTTATGGTTTGAGTCATGGGTCGGGTGATGAATTGTGTCATGAGTTGGGTTATGGTTCTCGGGTCATGGTTTGGGTCATGAGTCGGGTCATGGTTTAGGTCATGTGTCGACTTATGGGTCAGGTCATGGTTTGGGTCATGAGTCTGGTTATGGTTCAAGTCATGGGTTGAGTCATGTGTAGGGTTATAAAATTCGTGTCATGGTTCGGGTCTTGGGTCAGGTCATGGGTTGGATAATTGATCGGATCATTCTTTTAAGGAAAGAAATGACAAAAAACACCTCCCTCCAAGGAATGAAAATCAGTAAAAGAGATGGAATCACATTCCTTATGTAATGGTACATTTCATTCCTAAGTATAACCAAACATGTTTTATTTCATTTTAACGTAATGACTCATTACATTCCAACCTCCATTCATGCATACCAAACGCAACCTTAAACTTTTATCATTATAACGTCACAGCGTTATTTCCAAAACCATTTAACAATAAGCGTATATACCTGCCCAAAACATTATAAAACATTTAAAAGAGGGCTTCTGTAACTCACCTTACTCTAACGTAACAACAACTATAGAGAAGAACGAATCACGAGCGCGCCCGTCTCCGTGAGCATAATAATGTCCTCTCGATCGTCTCCGAATAGTTCCGAACCAGGTATAACCTCCCCTAGTATCATATGAGTGTTTACGAGTGTTTATGAGAATGTGGGATCAGAGAAAACTGTGTAAAACCATTTCACCCGAATGAGGCTATTTATAGGGCTTCGGTTGCACTCTGGGGCGCTACGTGCGCCGCTTCTCTTTATTCTTGCGCGTACCGCGTGGCTAGTAACAGCGTGGCCCACTCAGGTAATGCCACATGTCGCCTCGTCATTGGTCCAGATCTTGCCACATGGTCAGTCGACTGCCACGTGTCCAGTGACGAGTCTTGACACGTGTCATCACCTAGTTTAGCGCGACTGGTTAAACTGTGCATTCGTGTTTCCCACTTCGTTCCGAGTCCGTTTTGAGCACGGTTTTCGCCTACGTTCATTATTTTCCATTTCCTTTATAACCCTATTGATTTCACCACTTGAAGAGGTGTTGAAAAATAGGACCTATGGAGTGCTTCATCGTTTCACTTTTAACTTCCATACCGTCGCTCAAATCAAGATTTCGCATACACTCAAAAAACTCTAAATACGCATTGGAATATGATAAATGTATTTATGTCATATTATTACTGAGTAAAAGTACATGACAATTAAATACATTATATCCTATCTAAAAACCGAGTGTTTTAGCATGGTTAACCAAAGGCTTTTAAGAATGTTATTTGGGGTTTTCTAAAGAACATGATTTCATATGAAGTTTTATCATGTTATTTTACAATGAATGTTATAATTTTCACATATCAGGCAGTGTTCACAGCCACTGCCCAAAATTATAATGGTTGTTTTGAATCTGCCAGCATGGATCTTGCAGCTTCAATTAAAGATCAGTTCTTTCTTTCTGCAACTCCATTTTGCTAAGGGGTTCTTGCAACAGTGAACTGTCTTGTGATACCCTTTATATTACAGAATGCATCTAAAACATCATTTTTGAACTAAGAGCCATTTTCACTTCTAAAACCCTTGACAGATTTTCCCATCTGATTCTCAATCCTCTTCACAAGCTGAATTATGATTTCAGCAGTTTCACTTTTCTTGGACAAAAAGAACACCCAAGAGTACCTAGAAAAGTCATCCACCAACACTAAACATTATTTCTTCTTTCCCAAACTCAACACATTTACTGGACCAAATAAATCCATATGAAGTAATTTTAATGTGGAGTCGATTACACTTGTTGGAACTGATTTATCGGAGCTTCTCTTTTGCTTACCCTTTAAACATGCAACACGGTGATCTAAGTAGAAAAATTGTTTCTTTGGAAATCCAATGACATGATCACCAGATACTATTTTGTTTATTTACTTGAAGTCAGCATGACCCAATCTTCTGTGCCAATTAAAGGGTGGACCCATCCTTAAAAGCTTTTAACAGCAAACATGTTTCTTGTGTAGTTAAAGATGGATTATCCATATTTAAGGTGTAAACATGACTTCTTCTTGGAGTTCTCATTACTACCCACTCATCTGGAATTTTAAATACATGCTCGATTATCATGCATTCATCTTTTGTGAAATGGGAAGGATAATTCTTGTCACAAATTTAGGAAACGATCAAGAGATTGTACTTGAGTTATTGCACATATCTTACTTTTTGAAAGCTAATGTTACCACTTCTGACTGTTCCAGTTCCAGTAATCTTTCCCCTTTGGTTTCCTCCAAACGCAGGTGATATGCTATTGATATTTTGAAAATCATGAAGCAGGTTGGCATTACTTGTCATGTGCCTGGAACAACCACTGTCAATATACCAGATGTTGTCAGTCCTTCTTAGTTGTTCCTGCAGTCAATACAAATTTAGTTAGATAAAGGAACCTAAGTAATGTGTTGTAAAACACATTACATTTCTCGTCGTAAAATAGAGACATTTTAATTATTATTTGTATAGTCTTGTTTAGAGCCGGCGAGTTGAATCTTAAACGTACGAAAAACGAGCACCCGATGAGAAACGAGACGAAGGAACGAAAAAGAAAAGAAAAACTAAAATACCGTCGCCCGCGCTACGCGTGAAGCTAAGCATCTAACCCACGCGTACCGCCCCGCATTAGAAACCACCCGCGAGCACCCCCAACTATTGTGTCCGGGGCGCTATGCTCAACACTTACCCCCGCTGCCGCGTGGTACGCGGGCGGGCCTTTGACTGAGAAACTCAAATTTCATTATTATAAATTGAACTCGATTCCATTGAGTTGAGGGCTTGACTTATGAATACTTTTTGGATGATTTGGAGTGCTCTAGCTGCTGGGATGATAAAGTTTGAAGCTTTGTGAAGATTTGAAAGCTATTTCGGTTGGGTATCAATAGTTGACTTTGTTTTAGATCATTGACTTTTGTTATTTCTTGAAAAACTTTCTAAGCTCGCAATTGGGAGGACCAACGCAACAAAGTTAGGTGAAAATCTGAACCCGAAGCCAAAATCTAAAAAACTTTCTGCGTCGCGCGCGGTGCTCACTTCCTTGTGCGTACCACGCACGTAACCTATCTAGGGCAGCCGAATCAGACTCCTGCGCGATACGCGCTAGTTTGTTCCCATTATCCGAGCGTACCGCCTGGGCAATGGAAACAAAATTTTTTAAATCTTAAGTGTGGGGATCGGTCTAGGTGGTTGATACTCAATCTCCATTTCTTCCACCTCACCAGATCTACACTCTTCATACTATGGTTTCACTTTCGGTTTTTGAGTGTTTATATCATATAATTGTGATGTATTGTTGATGTGATGCGACTTATTATTATTTTTTATTATTATGTCACATGCTACTCATGGTATTTGTCTATTTTTTACATGATTTTTAGTTTATATAATTTTTGCGTGGAACTACGATGTCATTATTTTGAGAGCGGTTTAGTGGAACGTTCATGCACTATTTTTGGAATTTGAGACTAGAGTGATTGTTCTGCGATCTTATACGACATTATCAGGGGAGTCCTTTCCAAACTATCCTTTTTATTTTTATTTTCTGTTTATTTTTAATTTTTTTTTTTTGTATCTTCCATCTCTACATTAGGGACAATGTAGATTTTATGTGTGGGGATGGAAAACTACGTTTTTGAGTCAGTTTTTGGTAGATAATAAGAATCCTTTTAAAAAATCCAAAAAAATTAAAAAATCAAAAAATGTCATTTGTTAAAGTCTGGTACCCTAAATGGGAAATGATAGGTATAACTAGCTTTTGGTTTCTAGTTTTAAGTAATTGTTTATCATTCGCATTTAACTTGTGATGTGTAAATAGATTCCACCGACAGTTAGATTTTCTTAGGATTTAATTAATAAACCCTTAATTATCACATATTTGGTGGGTTATTCATCGATTAGGTTTTTGTTTGAAAATGCTTAGTTTTAGTAGGGAAAACGGCTGAAAAAACTTAAAACCTCTATTATTTTCTAGTTAACTAATTTGGCATATCCAAAGGATGGCGCCCGCTTAAAATCCACCAGTCCACTGTTTGAGCTGAGTAGAAGAAAAATATGAATGAAATGAATAAAAGGGCTGCAGCTTAAATGCGCTTAAATGAAAAAAAAAAAATCAATTAAATGCAAAATGCTCATACATTCATCCGCTTCCATCTTAAAAATTAGAATTAATTGTTAATAATTTTGTTTTTCTGCATGCGGTGGTAATATTGAAAATTCTAAGTAGGAGTAGATGATTTCTCTTAGTTGTGTGAGTCCCATATTTAGTGTCTTGAACTTGAACTTAAATGTCATGAGTTTGAACTTTTGATTGTTGGTGGTTGGGTTTAAATGGACAAATATATTTGTAATCATAGTTAATGTAATCAGATGTTTTTAAGAAATGAAATGTTTGATGAAACCATTAGTTAGTTGTGATTCCATTCTATAGTGCTTTTTCTGGGACGAAAAAGAGTCAAGTGTGGGATGTTTGATGTGTTGTAAAACACATTACATTTCTCGTCATAAATAGAGTTATTTTTATTATTAATTGTATAGTTTTGTCTTTGTTTCGTCCATATACTTAATTTCTTCATATTTCTCAGGTGTTCGTGTTAAAGACGATGATTTGAAGCTTAAACGGATGAAGAACGAGCACTCGAGGAGAAACGAAACAAAGGAACAAAAAAGAAAAGAAAAAACTAAAATACCGTCGCTCGTGCTACGCGCGAAGCCAATCATCTAACCCGCGCGTACCGCCCCGCATTAGAAACCACCTGCGAGCACCCCCGACTATTTTGTCGGGGGCGCTACACGCAAGACTTACCCCCGTTGTCGCGCAATACGCGGGCGGGCTTTTGACCGAGAAAGCCTAATTTCATTATTATAAATTGAACTCGATTCCATTGAGTTGAAGGTTCAACTTCTGAAAACTTTTTAGATGATTTGGAGGGCTCTAGCTGCTGGGTTGATAAAGTTAGAATCTTGGTGAAGATTTGGAAGCTATTTCGGTTGGTTATCAATAGTTGACTTTGTTTTAGATCATTGACTTTTGTTATTTCTTGTTCTTCTTTGTTTACACGACCATGATGTTATATATGGGATGTCCGATCATCGATAAAAGTAAACATTACTAATGAAAGGTATGATCCAAAGAGTTACACTTTGGAAAGCAACTAATCTAATATCTAAAGTTGTTAGATATTAATCAATTTACAATAAACGGTTTAATGGAACTGATAATTTATTATTATAGAGATAATAATAGGTGGTGATTTGTTGTTAATGAAATAACAAAGTGGATTCTATTATTTATGAAATGATAGAATAAAGTGGTGATTATTATTTCTGAAATAATAATTGGTAACTTTATTATTTGTGAAATAGTAAAGGTAAACGGTGAAAGGAATTAATTATTTGATAATTAATTTAAATAGATGTTGTTTGAATTTGGAATTCGAATTATCTATTAATTATTAATTAAAATATATATTGTTTAAAATTTGAATTTCGAATTATCTGTTTATTAATAATAATTAAAAAGGTATAATTAAATAGTTAATTATACTTTGTGGTTTTAACTGTAAAAGTTACAAAGAATTACTGTAATTCCAAATCATTATAAAACAGCAGCTTATGGCTCATTAATGATCATGTGTTGACCACCACTCTCGTTACATGTGGATTTACCCTCTGGCACTCAAATCTGACGTCTTCCCTACTTTCAGAAACTTTGTAACTATGGTAGAACGCCAATTTAATACAAAATTAAAAATGGTCCAAACTGATTGGGGTGGGAGATTTAGCAACCTTGGCTCGTTTCTTACCTCTCTCGAGATTATTCAACGTCGCTCATGTCCACACACTAGTGAGCAAAATGGTGTGGTGGAACGTCGGCATCGTCATGTTGTTGAAACAGGTCTTGCTCTCCTTGCTCAGTCTCATCTTCCTAACGCTTTTGGAACTTTGCCTTTGACACAGCGGTCTATCTCTAAAAATTTACCCTCTCATGTTTCTTCAAATAAATCACCCTTTGAACATCTTTTCAAACGACACCCGGATAACTCCTTTCTCCGTTTTTTGCTGCCAATGTTTTCCTTATTTTCGACCTTACAATCGACAAAAAATGGATTTTCGGCCAACTCCTGTGTCTTCCTTAGCCCGCTTCATCACGGTTAGCGGTGTCTCGATTTGGCCACCGACCGCCTTTATATCTCTCGTCATGTCCGCTTCATAGAGGAGGTATTTCCATTTCAAACCTCCTCCTCCCCAACTATCTCTCCATCGACCGACCCTTATTTCTCCTCAATTCCTACTTCTTTTCATAATGAATCTGCTTCGAGCTATCACCAAATTCTTGATCTTTCTTAATATATGTCTAATACTCCGTCTCCTATCTCCACTGCATCCTCACGATCGCCACCTTCCCATGCGTCAGCTAAGCCCTCCTCCACAATACCCACACCACCAACCCCCCCCCCCCCCCCCCCCCCCCCCCCCCCCCCCCCCCACCCACACCACCCACCCCACCACCACCCCCTCCGCCTCGACCACCCCCTCATCCACCTACTCACTCTCGACCTCTAACCTACGACCCAATCCTAAACGGACTACTCCATATAACCCTTCTGCATATCACACCATGGTTGATTCTGCTCCTCCCACTGAGCCTTTGTCCTTTGCCATTGCTAACAAATCTCCTGACTGGCGTCACGCCATGGCTGAGGAGTATGATGCTCTTGTTAAAAATGGCAAATGGTCACTCGTACCCTATGTTTAACACTATCATTGATTGTAAATGGCTGTACCAGTTAAAGAAAGATCAACATGGCCAGATCACTCGTTACAAAGCTCGTTTCATTTCCTGTGGTTTTCGACAACAACCTGGTGTAGAATTTCATGAGACTTTCAGCCCGGTTATTAAATCCACAACCATCCGTGTTGTATTGTCTCTAGCTGTCACCAAAAACTGGTCTCGTCGATAGTTAGATGTGCAAAACGCTTTTCTACATGGTGATCTCAATGAAACTGTTTACATTCGACAGCCACCGAGGTTTGTTGATCCTTCACGGCCTAATCATGTATTTCTCCTTCACAAGTCATTATATGGGCTCAAGCAAGCACCGTGGGCCTGGTTTCATCGACTTTCCACTACACTCCAACATCTTGGTTTTAATGGATCTCAGACTAACCCGTCTCTATTCATCCTTAAATTTGGGGGAACACTTTTTTATGTTCTTGTTTATGTTGATGATATCATTATTACAGGCAACAATGATTCCCTTATCAATAACATCATTCAAAAACTTGGGGTCCTCTTTTGCTATCAAGGACCTCGGTGCCTTAGACTATTTTTTGGGTAACATTCTATCGTCGCAACGAAAATATATTCTGGATCTTCTTCATCACTCGGGCCTCTCTAATTGTAAACATGTTACCTCTCCCATGAGCCCTTCTTAGATCTTTTCTTTCGGTGATAGCCCTCTGTTTGCCGACTCAGCCAAGTATCAACAAGTTGTTGGGGCTCTGCAGTATGTCACTCTGTCCAGACAAGATATCTCCTTTGTTGTTAACAAAGTTTGTCAGTATATGCATGCTCCTACTAAAAATCATTGGGTTGCGGTCAAGCGCATTCTTTGCTACTTATAAGGCACTACCGAGTATGGTCTTTTCTTTCATCATGCATCTTGTTCTTCGCTCCATCCATTTACCGAAGCCCATTTACCAACCTCTCTCACTAACTACTCCGATGCTGACTGGGTCGACTGTCCGGATGACTGTTGGTCTACCGGGGGATTTGCCATCTACTTAGGCTCCAATCTGATCTATTGGACTGCCCGGAAGCAACACACAGTCTCACGTTCTTCCACTGAATCGGAGTACAAAGCTCTTGTTGATACAGTTGCTGAAATTACGTAGTTGGAGGCCATTTTATGACACACATTGGCAATCGCTTTCAACTAGAACAAAACAGGAACCTTTGAATCAGCTAACATCGTATGAGCAGCTTCAATCAGTGTTATGTTCTTGCGTTCAGCTACACCATTATGTTATGGGGTATAGGGTGCACTGAAATCTTGGTGAATGCCTTGTCCGTTGCAATACTCCGTCATTTGAGAGTTCCTGAACTCTATGCCAATATGCCATTATCTGAACGTATCCATCTGACTTTGAGATTGTACAACATTTCAAGATTTGTGATTAGTAGGTTGATGTTCTCAAATGTTTCAGACTTAGCATGCATGAATATTACCCAGGAAAACCTTAAGTATTCATTAGTAACCATCTAGCAATAGGAATCACACGTGATCCTCTTCCGATTAATGGGTCCAAAAAGATCCATATGGAGTTTTTGAAGAGATACCACGATAGAATATGACTTTTTAGGTTTGTGCGATTTCCGATGTTTTCCTTTCTTGCATGCTATACATACATTAGTGAGGTGAAAATGTTTGACTGGAATAATTTCCACTAGATTATTGTCTATCAAATCGTTTATCTGTCTCACATTGATGTAACACATCCTCTTGTGCCAATCAATCAAGTCACCCATGTTGGCCTTTGAGACAAAGCAAGTTCCTGAAGCAGACTTGGAGGAAGCGTTGTTCATTTTATAATACATAGAAATCTTGAACCCCTGGTGCAGATAATAGAATCCATTCATCAAGAATTTTGAATCACGGTTTCATGATGTAACAACGTTCATGATCGAGATATACCGAATACGTCTTATCACATATTTGTGCATGCTTAGAAGGTTGTTCTCCAACTGCTTCACATAATTGACTTTGTCAAAACTGATGTCGCCATTTGATGGTATATCCTGAGCAGTTATATATCCTTCCTTGTCATCTGCGAACACTACGAAACTACCCTTGATTGATGTGACATCTTGTAACAGAAGTAGTTCGACGGTCATGTGACGAGAAGCGCCGCTATCCATAATCCAGAAGTTTTTCTTTGAAACGTTTGGATCAACCTGCACAATAATATTTAAAACATCCTTAATTAAGGACACAAGCCTTTGTGGCCTTGGGTCTCTAGACATCATCCATAAACATGATCTCAATCCACTTGCCATTAGAAGCGGAATCATCATCCTTCAATAAGCTTTGCATTTCCACCGGATCTCTGTTGTTGTTCTCGGTTTCCAGTATGATCTTTTTTTAATCCATTTTTGTGACAAAATGTTTGTTTGAGGGATTACAACGTTATCAGTTTTGGATTTGACACTAGGTTCGGTTGAAACAACAACAGTTTCCCGTTTTAAAATCTACTCAACCTTTTTGACATTTTTATTATGTTGCTTTCGTTTTAAGTCCTAATCATATTTTAAAGTTGATTTTTAAGGAAATGCAAATCTATCCTCGTATCGTGGAATGTAAGGACAAAATGAAGCAATGTGTCCTACTTCTCCACAATCAAAGCAATATTTCCTCTCAAATTACGAAAGGGCCTTTGAGAACTTGAAGATTTAGTGGAAGCTGCTTTTTTACTTTAAATTAATATTTTGATTATAATTTGACAAATTGTTGATTTTCATTATTTGGTTTTACCGCTTTTGGGTTTTGTTCTTTATGTTAATTTAGAAACTTTTTTTTCTCCTAACAAATTCTATGCTTGTTTTAGGAGTGTCATGGTCCACATTTTCTTTATCCTTATCAAACTTTAACGGCTTTGATGAAGAAGAAGTGAAAACATAAGATTTGACGTAAGATGGCATTTCCACCTTCTTCTCCACTTTGATATAATCTTTGAAAATGACATTGACATTTGAATCAATCTTTGGAACATTTGACTATTTGTCATACCTAATTCTCCCCCCCTTACCAGTACCATCATTACTGGTAAATTATGTGGATGAATCATCAAGAAGATCATCATAATTAAAGAAATCACTTGTCAAGGGAGCACTGACCTCAAAAGAAGTAACGTCTTCTTCCATAGGAAGTTTAGTGTAATCATTATGCATCGGAGGTGGACAAGCGTTATACCCGAATCCTTGTATGGACTGGTAGTCATGTGATTGTGACTTTAGGATATGATCCAAAACATAGGATGACTTTGTATAGCTTTCCAACTTCTACTTTAGATTTTCGTAATCACACTGAATGTTTGCCAATTGATGTTTGGTGGATGTTATGTTATCTAAGTAAGCATTAATAGCATCTTGCTTGTATAAAAATATGATTTTGAGTTCAGACACGTCTTTGGTTAGCGATTTAATTTTGTTTTAAAAATTGATTTCATTTGACTTTTGTACCCGATTAGCTTCATTGCAGTTACTCAAATCGCAAACCAAATTCATGTTATAATCTTTGAGTCTTTCTAATTTTGCATCATTAAAGATACATTTCGAACGAATTACATTTTTAGATTCATTTAACATATTAAGTTCCTTTTGTTTCAAGCAAGCAAGCTCATTAATAAAAGATTGATTTTGAGCTTCTAAATCTTCAATGTGACTTTGAAAATCCAAATATTTATTAATTAATATAGTCATGTTTTTTTATGTCTTTTACCTTTTCAGAGATTGAAGGTGCAGATGCGTCCGGCATGTAAGCAGATTTGACTTTTGTTGCTTCATCACATTGTGACTTCTGCATCAACCTCTTCATCGGAAGATGAAGATGAATCATCTTCTATACTAGTCATGGCAACATCAACAATCTTTGCAGCGCAAGCAAAATCATTGATTTTCCTACTCCAGTTGAAACCTTCGTCAACTTGGGATAATTAGGCTTGTGAAGTAGCAGCACTCGAAGAGGAAGAAGATGGTGTAGTTTTGACAATAGCTTTATCACTTTCTTTCTCCTTATTCCTTCTCTCTTGGTGACTAAACGGGTTTTGTTCGAATCTTGTTTGGGGTGTGGACATTCATGCGCAAAGTGAAAGCTTGCCATAGTTGCAGCAAGTGACACTAGATTTGCCAAATGTGTACTTTTAAGTCGAGTCGCCATTGATGCTTTCTCCGGTGCGCTTCAATTATACCCTTCGAATACAATTGGCCAAGCACCATTGGATATCCATCTAATCCATCTCATCCTTATCGATTTGCTCATAATCTTCAAAGGTGAGATTTGCATTCCCGGTCTTCCCAGCTACTAACCTGTCGTAGGAAGAAATCAGGGTCGAAAAAAGGACCATGTGCTCCTTTGAAACTTTGTGACTTTGTCGAGGTTCTTACTTGCAAAAGCATCACCATCAGCATTACTACTTGAAGAATTTGACGTGTTAAACGTTTGGGAATTTGACTCGGAAGCTGATGTAGAGTTTGACTTAGAATTATCAGCTTTGTTTCTCGTAGTAGACATGAATGTTGTACCTGGTTTGGAGACATGAGTCGGTTATTATGGAGAAATCGAGTAGTATAGGGAAGGATCTTGAATATGATTCAACCTTTTGGCCTTTCTCTTCTCTTCTACCTGTTGATCTTGTAGCTTTTGGATAAACTCATTTATCCTGATTGTCTCCAATGAATCATTCTGCTTGAGAACTATGATGAATTTGCTCCATCTTTCAGGTAATGCATTAGCAAGACACTCCACTTTTTAATATTGATGGTTACATTCCCGTGAGCATACATCTCACCGAGCAGATGATAAAAATGGGAAATTAAGTCTTCAATTTACACTTTGCCCACATGCATAAACGTATAAACTCTTTACAAATAGCATTAGAATTTGTTTTACGTAAGTTGGCATTGCCTTCGTTTCTTGCTTTGAGCGCGTTCCAAAGCATGTTTGATGTTGTGCATTGTTGGAATTGATGAAGAATTTCTTTATGGATTGCTTGTGACAATATCGCATATGCCCTTTTCTCCAAGTCGTAGTCTTTTCGTTGTGTTTCAGACATACGAACCACCTCAACCTCAACTCCATTACCCTCTTGTAATGGACGGGTATAACCGCTCTCAATATGTATCCAAAGATTGGTGTCAACCCCATTGATATGGTTTTGAAGCGGTGTTTCCAATGTGAATAATCATCTATAAACTCATTAGTCGGGGTGCTTTGTTCGAATTCCTAGTCTTGTTGTCTGTGATGTGAAGACTAATTCGTATAGTTTCACCTCTGGTTTGCATGTTATTAAATGTGAATAATTAAACTATACATTCATATACAAAATACAATTACAAACTAAGGACATACTTTTACTCTACAACGTGTATACCCTTTTCGTTCATGACATGACCCAAGAATTGAACTTCTTTAAGCCAGAATTCGCACTTAGAAAATTTGGCGAAGAGTTGTTCCTTCTTCAAGAAGTCAAGAATGAGTGGTGGATGATTCTCGTGTTTAGATTTTGAGTTAGAATAAATTAAGATGTCAATGATGAATACAATAATGATTTTTCGAGGTAGGGTTTACAAACACAATTCAATGGCGAACAACGAGTTCGTGAGCGTAACAGGAGCGGATCGCGCGTCTTCGACTTGCTTTGATACAAGTATAACCTCCTTTTGGTTCCTAAGAGTGTTTACGGGTGTTTTTGAGTGACCAGGATCAGATAATTTGGCATTGAAATAGAGATTCGAAGTTAGGTTTATATAGGCATTTGGCTAGACCCTACGTAATACTTGCGGGTCCGAACCTGTTGTATTAGCGCGCTGGTGGGGTAGTGTGGCCCACTCTTGGGATGCCACGTGTTGATGAATCACGGGTCCGATGCTTGTCACATGTCCATGCAAGTGAAACGCGTTATGTGGTATTGCCATTTGTCTAGGGATGCGCCACATGGTGATATGTGTCCCGCTTCTCACTTTGTTCGGACTCTGTTTCGCGTGTGGTTTTGCCTAAGTTCAGGATTTTCTATTTCTTGTCTAACCCCATTGGGTATACCTCCTAAAGAGGTATTGAGCTGTGGGTTTATGAACCGGTGCATCGTTTTGCGTATAACTTTCATGTCGTTACTAATATCGATATTTCAGTTAGAGTACTTGAATACTTTAAAATTTGTATACGAACATATTAATGGTATTTATTTCATATAAATATCATATTGTACTTGGATAATGATGAGATTACACATAGTACAAATCAAAATTTGATCGGAATGGCATCGGAAAACGACCATTTCTTATAACCACCTTGAAGATTGCTTGATGATGGTTCACCCCCAGCATCAAGCATAGCATGTAATTCACTAAGACCAATAACACTTGCTATCATAGAGCCAATGTTGACTTGCGTAGCTAAGTGGGAATGGAAACACTTGTAAGACCGAGATGGACGACACGGGGACCATACAGAAAGCTTTTCAAGGTGTCCAAGAAGCCAGGAGAGATGTTATTAAGGTTCATTTGTTTACCTTGGTTGCACCAAAAAGGAGAATGTACCAAGATGTTTGTGAGCTAGCTTTGAACAAAATGGCATGTTTGATAATATTGCCGAACAATATGTCTCCATTGGCTGGAAGTGATATGGTTCAAAAGTTGAACTCCACGATTTTGGACCATTCATGCTGATCGGTGGTGGTTCTTGCTGATAAAGGTCAATTTAGACCACTAACCAACAATATAAGAATGTCTATAGCCGGTATAAGATACCGTTTGGTGATGTTGTTTTTAGGCGGTTCAAATGCGAGGGTGGCATTGTCGTGTGCTAATCGGATAGCTGGAAACCCAAATGTGTAACATTTTTTATTTTCCGATGTATTTTATCTCCTCTCATCTATTGGAATATTTGCTTATAAAAAATATAGTATCTTATATTTTAAAATTTTTCATGCATACATACATTTTCAACATACTATTATACATTAACCAATTTATACAAACACAACAATTAGCTACACAATGATATTGATCGATCAAGTGAAACAAAACAAATAAAAAATAATAAACAATATACGAAAGATTTACGGAACTTAATTTGAAAGCCCGACATAGGATTTCTACATGATAAACGAATCGAACACGAACAACAAATATTAACATGCAAATACAATATAATTATTGTTATTCAGAAACAAACAAAATAAATAAATATAATTGCATAAAAAGAAACGGAAATGAAAACGCAATTTTGAGCGAAATGCAATTTAAATTGTGAAGAAGCTATTATAGAGTTTGGCTATACACGAATATGGGTTCATGGAATAAAAACCAACACAAGTCCATGGAGAGAGGGCCCAAACTGGATCCACCACCCCTCCCTTGATTTTCACTTTAAAATCTCACTAACTCACTTAAACCCATTTTAAAAACTCTAAACAAGAATACCCTAAACCTAATCACTATATTTTTCTCTCTAACCACCACCTCCCTCCCACCACCAAATTCGTCCCCCACCATAGAATCACCATTAAGATTCATTCCTTAAGTTTTCTTTGATGAATAATCCTTGTTCTTGAGCTTTTGAAAGCTCTATTCATCAAGTTCATCGGCTTTGTATTGTATTTAAGATTTGAAAGCATTAGGTGCGTTCCTCACTAGATCTTTCCTGTTCGTTCTATTATTATATTTCTGTTCAATTCAATATGCTTGCACAACTATTTTGTATAAAAATCTAAAAACGCTAAACATTTGATTTCTACACAAACACACATTAAGAACTTTCACTGTTTTCATATGCCACATTCAACAGACCGTATGGGTCAGTTAACAACCTCAAGTGAACCGGTCTAAAGAATCAAAGATGAAGTTTGATGTGTTATCTTTCATATAGTACTAAAATCACTCGATCCGGACCCCATTTTCTAGGTCAAACATTTTTTCCAAGCCCGAAGAGAAAAACTATCCAATTGACAGATTTCGTAGGCCGACTTGCAGATGAAATAACTTCGTGTGTGTATGCCCAACTCCTTTGATTCTTGACTTTCTGAAAAATATAGAATTTCATCTAGCACTTCCAACTGACCTTGTAATTTTTGGAAATTCCTAGAGTTTATAATAAAATTATACATTACTGTTCAAACATTTTTACAAATTTGGCAGCAGGTTAATCACGAATTTTTAAATTATTCGGTTTATCCAAAAATCATAATAAAAATATTTCTAGAAACCAAACACACATAGGAACCAACTGTAAAAATGTCATAAACTAGCTTGACCCCTTAGTTGGTCAAATAAATTCGGAAGCAGATACTAAAATTCACTCAAATCTGTTCAAAAACACTTTGCCAAAAATATCCTTTTTGGCAAAGAACTACACTTAAGCATATAGAATAAACATTAAACATACTTAACATGTTAAAAAGAGTAGCTTAAGTTATTAATATGTTTATATATATACATTGTGCAACTATGTCGAATTATGATTTTTTGCACTACTCTTGGACTATTTGCTTGTTTTATCTTGAACTATCATCTATTACCAAGGTGAGATTTACAACCCCCTTTTCATTTTAATTTTTTTTTGAAACTTTGGGGCTGAAATATTTGAAATATTAAACTATATGCAATGTTGATCTATTTGAACTATGTTGTTTTGAGCTATTTGTCTCAATCTATTATATAAACTATATGTGTGTTGATCACTAACTTGTTTCAAGCATTGATGTGTGGTGATAGATCTGTTAACCTAACCAATCCATCTAACCGGTGACCACACTAAGTAAAACTATTAAAGGGTAGTATGAGACTATGCCTAACTACGGTAACTAAGGTTTGATCATTAATATTTACATGATTACTTTCCATATTTGGCCATGTATAACTTTTCCATAACACATTGCAAAGCTTATACTATACAACTATTTTAATTCACCAACTTCCGTTTGTAGTTGACACTTAATTTCCTAAATGTTTCAGGTACAAATTAGTTGAAGCTTGACGATAACATTATTATGAAGTTGATGAATCTAAATCTAGAGTGCATGAAGCCTAGATAAAAACATGAATCTTTTATTTTGTTTGTCTTATTTATGTTTGTTTGCAAGACATTTTAAATTGATGATTTAAATATTACAAACTTATTATTAGCAACCATTGAGCTACTGAACAATCATGAGGTCACGTCGGTGTTTTCGCCACCGGCTATGGTGATAAGATATCCCGCACTTAATGGTGAAGGATAAAACGAAATGGAAAAGAAGCTTGATGACGACAATAGTTTAGGTGATTAAAACATATTATATGTAAGGATAGTGCCCATAATATTATACGTCAAGGTCAAATATTTGTAACACTATTAAAATGTTGTCATAAAAAATTACCATGAGTCTATTGGGCCAGCCCCATGTATGACGCTAATGATGATTAAAGAACACCTACTATGTGTCATCGATGCTGGATTAAATGACTTAACAGAGCCTTTATAAAAGTCATTTGAATTCAAAGATGGACAGATATTGGATTAAACTCGTATATTTCATAATGAATAATATAAAGAATGCTAAAAAATATACAGTCGTATGTTGGTATTTCCACAAACCTATCTATCTTTGTTAATTTAAATAAAATACCACCTTAACACTCTCCAATAATTTGACACTTGTCAAATTTGGGTATATAGGATTGGCATTTGTCAATTTTTATGATAAGAAGGAAAATTCAATTTTTTAAGATTTTTTTATAATTTGATCAAAAATTCCTTAATAACTTTTAAATATTCATCATGAAATAAAAATAAAATTGGTTCTGGACTTGATTGGAGATGAAACTAGGTTTGCAGAAAGCCTTAAAGGATCGTGAGGACGAATTGCCCAATGATGTTATACTCTACACTATGATTAGGTTATTGTTACCTAAAGAGGTAATTTAAGACACGTTAACGAGTGACTAGGTGACAGTTTTGTTCGATCAATTGAAGTTTTAATCACGCTTTAATTAGAAATACGTTTTTCCGGCAAGTGAAGCAACTGGCGACTGAAATCGCGGGGAAGGCTCCGGTTGGGTGTATTCATATGCTTATTTTCAATTTTAGCCCTTATAGTTCCTTTAACATTGGCAATTGGTTTGATGACTTTAAAATTCAGATTCTAGTTCTGTTTATGGCAAACTTCTTCATTGTGATTTTGTTTTTTGTTTTTGGGTTTTATAATTTTAGAAATTTATTTTAGGTTTAGTTAATTAAAAGTAGGTCCTCTAGGATATGTTTCATTCATATCAAGTTAAATACCCTTAGTTATAATTTTTTATCTTTTACTTTTATTCAGTTTATAACTGCTTTTATGTTTTAAACCTTTATAATTTTATAAAAGTTTAAAAATTCAAAAATTATATTTTTGATATGTAAATTTATATATATAGTTTTAATAGTTGTACTGTTTTTATATATTTATCCTCATTATATATATAGGATTTGGAATCTTTACTAACCCTTAGTTAAGATTATTAACCCTTTAACCCAAAGATATCCATTGATCACGTCTCATCTACGATTCAGATTAATTTACAATTAAATATGATACTTTACATTTAATTAAATAGAAAGAAGCGCATAATGGTCACTATAAATTACAACGGGTATTAACCATAATCCCAATTATTCGGGATTTATCTCCTCTCTTTCGCGCTTGACTAAGTCACCAACTATCAGTCCCACGGTCCACTTTAACAGGAAGCAATCCAAACAATTCACACGTTTCCTTAATCGTGGATACACCAGACAAAAGAGCTACATGAAAAGCATCTGAAGAATGTGAAGGAATTCAAAAGCGGTGATAAGGTGCTCTTGTATAACTCTCGATTAAAGATATTCCCGTGTATGCTGTTAAGTTACAAATTACATTTCTTTTAATTTATATTATGTTTTTAGAAAAGATTTATTCGGTTTTTTCTTTAATTTTTTCATCCATATATGTATACTCCATGTATATAGTATGACATACTTTAGTTATACTATATAATGCGATATGATGATAATTCATATATTTTTTAGTAATTTAAACTATTTAAGTATTTCTTATAAGTTTTTTTTATAGCCGAGAATCGTTCCTCTAGTGTAGAGTCCAAAATTGAAAGATGAAATGTGATGAAAATTGAGTTTCAAATTAATATGATTTGGATATTGTACTTCAAAGATGGAAATTATATCTGACGTGTTCTCCTTGACGACCCTTCACCATTTTTGTTGAGCAAATACTTACCGACACCCGGCGCTGATGCAGAAATAATAAACCCTAGAACTCATACTTACCCAATTCATTGATATACGTGTGGATTGTAATGGATCAAGTGTTTAAGCTTGGTCAGGGTTTGGAGATAGAAAAATTATAACAAATCTCATATCTTTGTTTTCATATGGATAGTATCTCTGCGTCTATGGTTCCCAACCATTTTCTAGATTCTCTAATCTACAATTGCAGATCGGGTTGTTACTAGCCGTTGGAATTTAAAAAAAAAAAATTAATTTTTTACCCTATAAATACTCAATCTTTTTCTCATTTCGTCCACACCAAAAACTATAAACACACCAATATTTTTATAAAAAATGGAAGGCGATTTATCCCGTGGTGGTTCTTCGCGAGGTGGAATCAACAAAAGGTGATAAATCCTGCTAATAAAACGGGCCCTATAGACAGTCCATCTAT
>WOUH02001888.1:0-20302 GCA_009936405.2 Stevia rebaudiana
ACTTATCCGAGGTTTTATGCCGGCAATCTGTAAGGATTAAGGGCTTTCCTCGCTAAAAATCCTTGTGTTATCCTTTCAATATTCTATTTTAAGTTAACATATCCTTGAAGATACTTAAGGATATTAAAATATAATCACGTATTTTAAAGGATAAAACGGTCAATTCAACTATTCGATATATTTCATATTTTGATAAATACTTTGCTTCTCTTAACTAATTTGGAATAGATAAAATTGACACTTGTTAATTTTTGACCAAAACAGTAACATTTTATGATTTTTTCTTAAAACTATTACCCCCTTTTAAAAAAATCTTTGTAACTTTTTTAACAATGTTATTTTTTTATAAAAACTTCACCGTTAAACTTCTCATATTTTCCTCTTTAATTAGGTTATAGTCTTCATATTTTTTTTTCATACGTGACTGCTTACATCAATGTAAAACCAGTGTAAACACACATTTTTTTCAGACGTGGCTGTTTATATCGACGTTTTTCTTACTCGTTTTTCAAATTTTTTTACATCACTTTTACACATCAAAAATAAAAGAAAAACATGGTAAACTACACAATAATTACAGTTGCAATAAATCACTTTCCCGACAACGTGGATTACATTACTGAAAATAAAAATTTACATCAATGGTTAACTAACTACATTACTGAAAATTCAGAACGGGAAAATATAGAAACATTTACACCATATAAATTAATTACATCAAACAAAGAACTACATTTACATGAACATATCAAACTAAAAATTTAAAATTCACAACATTTATGGCACATTCGATGTAAGAAGCTTTTTTACAATGCTTTAATAAACACTTATTAACCAAATGGGTTTTACATCAAATGTAACAACATAGGTTAGTGACCAAAGCAACCAATTTCATTTACACTACTGGATCAAAATCAAAACGAAAATAACACCAAAATTACACCCCGATTTTATTTACAACGCTACATCAATTTGGGGGGAAATGTAATATAAGAAAAAAAAATCAAAACTACTGAATCTACACCAATTAAAGATCCAAAATGTAATAACTTTCAAAAATGATCTCAAAATAAAAATATGATGCATCAAGACCCATCACAAAAACAATATTTAAAAATGTTATATTGTACCTGTTGGGAATCCATCGTTGGCCAAACAACAAATCCATCAAACACCAAAGTTTTTCATTCTCTGTAGATAATGGTGGTGCTAGAGAGAGAAACCCCAATGTCGGTGGATAATGGTGGTGCTAGATAGAGAAACCCAGAAGACGATGGTGTTAGTGTTGGTCTTCGCTGGTTCAGACGGCAGGAACTCTAGCCAATTTGTCGTCCGGCGGCAACCCCAATCCTTTCTGTTCCTCACGTGTCCTTCGCTGCCACCGCTCCGGACGGCAGGAACTCTCCGATTAAACAGCCTTGAACTCGATCTATAATGGTGGTGACTAGCGGAGCTTCGATCCAGAAAGTGATTTTCAACTCCGAGTGGTGTGACCAGAACGTCCATGGCTACTGTAAGATTTTGGGTTCACAGACCTCGGTTCAGGCGAGTTGGAGGATGGTGATGGGTTGCGATCCGGTGGTGGTGACCGGCAAATGGTGAGGTCTTGAGTAGATGGTGGTAGTTGCAGTGTGGAATCGAAGAGAGAACGATCTGGTGGTGGATTTCAAAATTGAGAAATATGAAAAATAATGGTGGTGGGTATTTAATATACATTTGAAAAAGAAAAAGTGGAACTCGTTGAAAAGAAAGAGAGAGAAACAAGTTTGGGAAAAAGTAAAAAAGAGGGAATGACGCAATTACCCTTTCTGTCAGAAGGTTTCATTTTGTGATAATATTATAATCTCATTAATCCTCAGCCATTAGATCTATCTGATCATTCAATGTGGTGAGCTTAAAGAGTTAGGGGCTGTTTGAAACCGGCTGACCGCTGACCGAGTCCACGGGTCAGCCCGTATGCATAAAACACTTTTACATTGTGTATTAATGATTTATTACTAGAGAGAAAATAAGTGGGGACCGGCGGTTAATTAACCACCTTTTGTATTAAACATGTGGATAATATAAATGATTGTTTTAGTTCTTAACAAAAGTAGGTTTTTAATAGAACGTCTCCCTATCCTAATATGTGCTAACGATGGTGAAGGTATGATCTTCATTGTAGATAACGAACACATACGTAGCAACCTGAAAACCGATACCTCTAACAACCTTACTCCATCCCAATGTTATCACATATGATTCATCTTGTTTTGTAATTTACACTTCAAATGACTTTCCATCTAGTGTGTCCAATTAAATAATCACCATTCATCAATATCTTTTGGAAGGACCTTCATTATTAAGAAAAATAATAAATAAACAAATGAAAATACTATTCTTGCTGCAAATAAAAAATGCTATAGATAGCATGTCACTTTCTTTCTTGAATAAACGATGAATGGAGCGAATAAACAAAATGGATCACAAAAAAAGAGACTGGTAGAATGAATACTCAAAACGTCATCAGCAATTTATCTCAAAATAAATCAAGAAGACAAATAATCTCCAAAACAATCAAGAATTTTACCTTCAAGACATACTTGGAGCACTCAAATCCACACATACTTAGATTGATATACCTTCGATCCGGTGATTGTGAACATGGCGAAATAAATATATAAACAACAATTCATCATTGTCTTCATTTTTCATCTACCGGATCCTAACACATTAAAGATTTCAAACAAACAATAGCGTAATAGATATATAAAAATTGACTATACATTAAGTAAACGCAAAATAGACATATTAAAGCTACAACTAAAGATTATTTCAAAGAACGATTCATTGGCGAAATCATATGTACAATCGCAATGAACGAATTGATGAAATCCAAATACGCATAAGATTAAACACCTCACAACATATCACGAGTTATAAACTCAAAATAGGGTGGAAGTCGGGAAGAGCTGGCTTTCGATACAGAATCCATGACCAGGAGATGGCGATTCTAGGGTTTTCGTCTGGTGGATGAAGAATCGATGTCGAGAATGATGAATTAACGGGTTACATTGGATTATATACATGGGTCGTTTTTGGGTCCAAATAAACAAACGGGCCCGTGTTTTTTAGAAGACGATTTTTGGAATCGTCTTTGATTACCATGTGGATATCTAATCAATTAGAAATGACACATAGGCAAAACATGATTTCTAAAACATGCAAAGTGAATTGTAAAAAACTTAGTTTTATGACAATTTTAAGATTTAAGATTTTAAGATACGTTGCCACTTGTTGTTTAATATATATCTTTAAATACTAATTTACATTTGCAATTTTTATTGAGTATGAAATTGCGCTATTGACAATTTAGGCTGTGAGGTAGTAAGTGTATTTTCGGAAAATCATATCCCCTACTAATCTCTTTAATTACATATTTTCCCAACTCTAAATCAGAATTGCTAATTTCCCCAACCCCAAATTAAAAGTAAATTATACCAAAATTGCACATCTCAGAATCCAACACCCTCTTCGAGTCTTCGATTCTTATTGGCCGCCAAATTGGTTCTCCGCTCCTGTATCATTCAGAAGAAAAAAAAGGCGACATCAATCGTCCTCCATAGTGGCGATCGAGAGACTCCTGGAAGATGAAGATGGCTGGATACTGGTTTCATCTAGCGTCCCGATATTCAGAAAATGGTCACGTGATTCATCATCGTTCAATCGACCATTCGCGCTTCCAAAGGCTCCGATTGTTGATATAAATCAACGTCAGTTTCCCGCGTTCGAGTTTCTCACATAAGTTATTGAATCCTAGATCTATCAACAACAGATTGAGATCGATTGATTCATTGATCGTCATGTAAGAAACTCAAACTTTCATCTATTTCATTTCATAACCATCACAATATGGCTTAGTGGTTAGAATCCAAGGATTCTCCATAGGAGACCCGGGTTCAAATCCCACTAGGCACATCGTTGGGTGGCCAGCCTCTGGGCAATAATCCTAGTGGTGATATCTGGGGAAACCTGTTACGGGAAGTGTGGGGCGGAGCAGAGGCGAACCGCACAGCCAACCAGCGCTAGGGGAAGCCTGGGTTCCAAATGGGACTGTTGCCTCCCACGTCCTGGGCCATGGGGCGGACCTGTCGTGGGCCGCCTAACGTTAGCGGTGATAGCGTTTTTATCTATTTCATTTCATGATTCGTAAGCATACTCCAGATAATTGAACTTGTTATGAATTACAGACTAAGAAGGTGCAAACATAGATCAAAGAGATCTGAAAGCAAAACTTGAGGAGATTAGCAACAACGTACATATGAAGGAATAATGAACAGATTGAAGACAAAGAAGAACAAATACTGAAAATTGGCCAGATGAACAGACTGCTACACACAGAAAGTGAAATCGATATCAGATATGGTGAATTAGCTCAAAAAAGCTACAGCTAACGCATTATGGAACAATCTCTGATGGCCTAATCGGGATCGTGGCTTTCATGATTGCCACGTGTTCGTGGCTGCTGCCATGTGTCATGGTGACTCACCATGTGGTGACACATGGACCCACATGTCACTACGTGGTATTTTCGTTGAGTGCGACTGCTTAACTTGTTTTCGTTCAGACTCCGTTTCGCATGCGATTTTTTTTACGTTCACGATTTTTCATTTCCTATTCAACCTCATTGGTTTAGTCTCCCAAGGAGTTACTGAGATACCGGATATATGAAGATTTACATCGTTTTACGTGCATCTTTCATACCGTTGCTCGAATTGAAACTTCGCTTACAGTCAAAAGAATTGAAATACATTTTCGTATGTAACAGTAATCAATAGGGGTGAGCAAAAAACCACCGAATTAACCGAACCGAACAAAAAACCGAAAGAAAACCGAACCAAAAAAACCGAAACCGAAACATTCGGTTCGGTTTCGGTTATTCCTTTTTAAAAAACCGAAATAAACGAACCGAACCGAATCACCTAATTTTTATAATTTTTTTATAAATATACTAGTGTTTTAATAAATTGAATATGCATTTATGTATATATTAGTATTTTTATTTGCTTAATACTACTTATTGAATAACCTAAACTCTTAAAGATTTATATATCATGATTAGATAGCTTATATGTTTTGTAATTATACTAGTAAATTCATACATCAACTTTTATCATTAAGTGTGTTAAATTGTTGAAAACAGTTTAATTTACAAAGGCGAAATATGTTTCGCTACTATTGATTCATATCGTCTCATAAATCACTTCATTAGTTATCTATTAATAGTCTAGGTGTTTGCATTTTTTACGTTTTGCTACTTAAAAAAAACAAAAAATAAAATAATATATAAGAAACCGAAAATAACCAAAACTGAACCGAAACCGATAAAATAACCGAAAAACCGAAAACCGAAAATCCGAAACCGAACGGTTATTAAACACTAATAACCGAATATTTCGGTTACGGTTACAGTTTTAGGCAATAACCGAACCGAACCGTGCTCACCCCTAATTTGAATGATCATGACAATTTATATTAATGATATTGTGATGATTTCGATGATTATGCTTGGCTAATTGCATTAGTAGTTTCCTAGGTGATGTGGATTGTATGATTTTGTGTTGAATTATGGTGTTTGGACAATGATAGTATGACTGGTAGTAATTAAGTTCAAATTCAGTGCTTACTTAATCGCATAGCAGTTAATATAATGGTAATTGGTAATAAAATCAAGTCTAGGAGTTGTTGTCTATGAGGAGCTTCAATGTCTTGTGTGAATTGCTAGTTTAAATTGCGTTTTGCATCCTTGAGACAGAGTGGAGAAGGATTAGTTGTCTATTGTAGGATTGGTTAGTTTGGGTGGACCGAGAGGATGACCTAGGTTGATTAGTCTTGTTTTTAGCAATTAAAGTGTGCTTAGTTATTGTTTTGTTGTTCTTAGTGCAAGACTTAGGCCGAGGGGAAAGTCGGGTATGGGAAACTTAGATTACAAAGTAGGTTAGGCCGAGTGGAAACCAAACCCATAGATTTAGGAGATTAATAAGGTAGTCTAATAGGTGTATTCGTTTTAGTGGTCCAGGCCGAGAGGATAGTTCCACATAACTTACCTACGTCATTAGTTGTCTAATTAAAAGAAACCAGATCACCAATCTTGAGTCCATGATCTATATTCACATGATTGATTGCATGATACTAACCTAGGTAACTACCTTTTTATCATTTGCCTATTTGCAACTCGTTTGCTGCTTACTGTTTGCTTGTTTGATTGCTTACTAATTGTTTAATTGCTTACTAATTGTTTGATTGAAAAAGACTAAAATACCCTCCTTAATTCTAAGTTGCATGACCTTTCATAATTCTGAATGTGTCTTTGGTTTTGTCCATTGAGTCTTTGGATGATACTCGGTCTTCCATTTCCCACTACGTTGCGAGCGGTACACTGCCGTTTGTGTATGGATTTGCTTGACTGTTATATAAATTTTATTACTTGAGTTTTCACAACATGATCACACACATCAAGTATTTGGTGCTGCTTCCAGGGACTCTTTTAGGAACTTAGGTATTTGTTTGGTTATTTGCATAGTTTTAAGTTTTCAATTGTTTGTTTTCTTAAATTTTGCTAATGCATGTCCCATACCCGTTCTTCTAATTCCCCCTCTTTGAAGTCTTTGAAGATCCCGAACGCTACTTCCCCTCGCGCCTAAGAGACTCGCTCTCGAGGGTACGAACTTCCGCCCCCTTTCTTTTTCTCATTATTCTTCCTCTTCTGATTCTGATTCTACATCGCACATACCTTCTTCACCCCTTTCACCATCTTCTTCATCTGCTACAACAATGGGAGATCACCCCCTCGTCGCACCATTCACCAACTTTCCACCAACGGATTCACAGGTGTCCACAGTCCGGTCACCAATGCTGTTTATGCCGATAAAGCGAATTCCTAGCAGTTTCCATCATATGTCATGAACACGATCGCCAATGCTACTTAGTTTCACGGTCTCTACGATGAGGATGCCCCGGGACATGTTTCCAAATTCTCGCGTATCTGCCACACATTTAACTTGCAGGGTCGAGACTTAGATTCTATCTGTCTTGGGGGTGTTTATCAGGTCAACTCTAATAGTGGCTTGGTCTCGACTATTGAAGCTCTATCTAAAGATGTGAAGGAGATGAAGTTGAAGCTAAACCGTTGCAAAATATGTCGAGGAGGACATGAAACCACCGACTGCCCCGTTAATTCACAAGAACTCGATTATATCAATAGCAGGTGGGGAGGATCTTATGCTAATGATAACTGTCCCAATTACAATCAAAACTCTAATGGGAGAAATCAAAATCAAAACTCGGGCCCCAACTAAAGTTCTATTTGGCGTAGCAGGAACTCATCCGGTTATTAACAAAGGCAACTTTTTTCCTAATTCTTCCAATGATTCTAACCGACCCGTCCCCATCCTTCTTTTTCTAACCCTTCTTCTTCTTCTTCAAATTCAAATGCCATAACTGAACTGACAAATCAAGTGTCAAACATGACACAAATTCTTCTTCAAATGCAAGCTGAAAAAAAAGAGCAAGCTCTAAAGCTCAATGGTCAATAAGCTGCTTTAAAAACCTTGAGACCAAATTCTATGAAACTGCATCTAAAGTCAATAAGCGTCCTCCGAGTGGTCTGCTTTGTGACACTGTCAACAATCCAAAACCGCCCTTCTACATTGCGCACGTAAAGCCATATCTACTCGAAGTGGTCGCCAACTATCCACACCACTTGCTCGGATTGTTGAGGAGGATGAAGAAGAATTAGATGAATAAATCGAATGTGAGAAGGCACCAGAGAAAACATCCAAAGACTGTGAAGAAATTACATCCCCAGTTAGTAAGAAGGAGAGTGATGATAGACGTGAGAAGACGCCCGGTAAAGAGAAACCTCCGGTTACTAGTTCGAAGCCTACACCGCCCTATCCTGAAAGGCTAAATCGCAACCGTGAGGCAGAACATTTCACCAAATCTCTTGACATGTTCAAACAACTCAAGTGAACATTCCTTTCATTGAGACACTCCAACATATGCCTAAATATGTCAAATTCCTCAAGAGTTGGCTTTAAAAACAAGCAAAAGTTAGAGTCTTATCTCAAAGTCACTCTAAACGCCAAGTGCTCTGCTATGGTTCAGAACAAACTACCCAAGAAACTGGATCATCCCGATTACTTCACTCTTCCTTGTAAATTCGGTAGTTCTTCTGTTTCAAACGCATTAGCAGATCTCGGTGCGAGCATCAACCTCATTCCCTATTACAAAACATTGGGATTAGGTGATCTGCCAACCTACACGAATGTGCATCACTATGGCGGATCGATCGATCCGATTTACACAGGGGATTGTGAAAAACGTCCTTGTCCAAATTGACAAGTTTTTTTCCCGTGGGTTTCGTTGTTCTTCACACGGAGGCAGATAGAGAAGTCCCGATCATTCTAGGATGTCTGTTTCTCCGAACCTCAATGGCAAACATAGATTGCTTTGTGGGAACTATCACTCTGAAGGTAGACAATGAAACAATGTCATTTGGAGCTGTGAAGTCAAAGAAAGTTGAAGTAGATAAGGTGTAGGTGGTTGATGATTATAACCTAAAATTGGAATATGTGTGTAGCTATGTATTCATAGGATATTAATAATTATTTAATAGAGTTTAATTATTTATATAAACTATAAGAGTATCTCATCCGCGCGTGGCGGCTGGGAACTTGGTTTTCTATTGTTGCACAGCTTATATGATAAACAACGGTAACACATACACCACCCTATGTGTTTGCTGTCACATTTGTCTTTGTTACAGTGAGCCTCAAATAATTATTTGAAAGCTGCAAATAGAATCTTTATTTCAGATATATATTCTAATAAAATGCAACCATGGTAATCTTACGCGTTAGGGAAAATACAATGATGATTGAAAATAAAACGAATAAGAATATTTGAAAGTGTAAATGCGGATTCTATTATTCCAACCTAATTTAGACCGGTTTCAAGACTCATGCACACCTTTAAAAACCAATATTAAAGAATAAATTGGAACATTTGCTCAAGAATTTGCATTGTAGGATGGGACGGTAAAGAGAACTGAATTACTTAAAAATTGGCTTAATTATTTTGAGCAGTTTCCATATCTAACATGACAAAGTTATAATTTTAATATGTATGTACTTCGAAAATTGGAAATATTTCAAAACACAACTATATTTCACACATTTTAACATACAATATGAAAGAGAAATGAATTACTCCCTTTTTCATCCCGGTTCACAATTCTACCACTTATTCTGTAATTTCAAACAATGACACAAATCTGTAAAAAAAATGAACAAAAATATTTGACCATTAATCTTGACCATTTGGAAACTAACTTAAAATAAAAATAAAATAAAATTAATACCTCAAACATTATTAGATTAGCACTTCCAGAATTTGATTGTTCCATTTTCGCAAGCGCCTTGATCATCCAATTAATTTCAAACAGTGACACAAATTTGTAAAAAAGATGAACAAAAAACTGAGTGAAATAAGAAAGAATTATCTCATAGCATTCTATAATAGTTCACTGAGGGTGCAGTGAGATCCCATTTCAATTTCCTCCTATTTGCTTATCTTGATTTAACATAGAGTATGTAACAAAACATTAACTAACATTCATGAGGTGCAATATATTTAATCACCTACAATAACACACAATAACACACTTCAGTATATTATCATAGAAGCTAAAGTAGTCTTACCAATACCACCCACATTATTCGTGGCATAAATATTGTAAATGGCACCAAGAGATATCATGTATGCATCCCCTTAAACATGTGCTTAAAGCAAAATGTTTCTCACTTAATTGTTCAAGAAAAAAATTTTAATTGAATATTTGAAACATGTATGTAGAACAAAAAATAATTTAGACCTCTTAATGAAAAATGATGAAATTTTCCTTTCTAAAATTGTGGATTAAAGTCACATTATTAATCAACCTCACCAAAGAATTAGAGATGGTAGCATTTTCTTCTCATGGAACACCATAGAACAATTTTAGAACAATTTTCAGGGCAAAAATACCTCATTCCCTCATGCGAAGAAAAACTAAACCTATACATTTACAATTTAAAAAAGTAATACGCCTAGCCTTAAAATCCAAAATACATAATCTACCAAATTCCTGATTTCTTAATTCACCTGCATATTCTAATTTTCAAGATAAAATGAATCACAATCAACTGCCTCAGAAACTTCACAATGAATTGAAATCAACCCTAAATGCCTACATCATTAAAATCCTATAGGAGAGACAACAAAGCCAATCAACAAAATATAAGCTAGGGTTTACCTCGAATTCGTAGTGTGCACAACCTTTGCCACGTGAAATTAACAAAGAGAACAACACAAATTGAATTTAGGGCTCCGCTGATCTTACGGAAACAAACAAAGTGAACAAAATATAATAAACCTATGAACCAGGGGAAAGGATTGTGCATAAAGAACTTTTGATCCATTCATGGCTTCTTTGACTTTCAATCAACTCATGTGCAGTTGTTTCTCACTTGATTAATCTAATGAATAAAAGAAAACGAATGGCGGTGTCCGGGGAGTGTCATCAGAGCAGCAACACTCGCAGAAGAGAACACACTTGGGTCTTCATCCTCTCCAAATCTAGGTACAAAAGGTGATGATGTCGCCGGAGAACACCAATCTCCTCCTTTTCTTGACACTTCTTCTTTCCTGTCCCTTCTCTCTCTAGGCTCTCCCCAAATGGCTAAATAGGGGATAAGAAGAAGCGACTGAACGGAAGTGATCGGATGCTATGCTTTATATGTTGTAACATATCAAATATTATTCATAACATTTGTAAATTAATAAATATATAAAACTGAATACTTTATTAAATAAAATTTATTAATGAAATAATGTTTTCATAGTATTAACTAATTAAATATGTACTATGTTTGTTTAATAAGTATAAGTTTTAATTACTTATTAAATTACAAACAAATGAGTTTTTTAAATGAAAAATATTTGTAAAGTGTACAAATAAATAATATAATGTATTTCAGAAGTATTACTTTTATTAAATTTTATAAAATTATTTTGCTTGTTTGTTTAACTATATATTTCATGTTTAATAACTTTTATAAGTTTTAAACAGCTAAATAAATTGGTTAATTATGTAATTAATTTAAAAAATTCCTAAAACAGGATGTTTAAGTGTTTTATAATATCCAGAAGTGAATATTAGTTTCTGGGTTTTATAAATTTTATTTGTTTATAACTTATTGATTTTTATTTAACTATTTATTAATTTAAATAGTCAAATAATATCACTTAATTACAAATAAATATCAATTGTGATTATTACTCAGAATTTAAGCCCTAAAAATAATAAAATTGCTTTTGGAATTTTTATTGATTTTATTTCGTGTTTTAAGTTTTTATTTTATAAAACAGAAAGTTGTTTTATAAAATTTTATTTCGAAATTTAATATAAAATTTTTTATTATACTTTTATTAGATTAGGAAATTTTATTCTAAAATTTTTGATGTAAAATGGGTAATTTTTGGATAAGAAATGAATTAGTTATGATTTATTTTAGTTTTAATATTAAAAGTAAAATAACCAAAAAAAAGGGAAAATGGTCTGGACGGCCAAAAAGCGAGGGCCGACCGGGGTCGCACCCAAATCTTTGTTGTGACTAATTAAGGTTCTAACCACCCAGCCAAGGTGGCAATTATGTTATGTTTCTATTTTAAATTTTATTTAAGCTATGGTTTTCTATGTTATGTTTCTATGTTATGTTTGAAATCGGATATGGTTTTCTAATAAGAACATTGAATGAACTTGGCTCGTAATTGAAGAATCACTATATTAATCCTTCCAATTAATTTGGAGGTTTAACTATACTGATTGAGACGAGCAAGTAGGGTGTTTTACCTTCGATTAGATGTGATAGGGGAGTAGATCGGACTCGAGTTGCGGGTCGTCCGAATGGTGGGTTTTGGTGTTCGATCAAGTCTCCTCTGCTGTGTGTGGTGTTCGGAAAGGAAGGCAAAAACGTCAGGGAGGATCCTCGAATTCAATTACCACCCATGTGGTTTTAACATTAATGTTAGATATGTTATTGGTGCAACTAATTGGAGAATTAATAGGATTGGTAGTCTCGAAGTGGCATCGAAGCATGTACGCATGGTGGTTTTCTCCGAGGGGGGAGTTATTAATGCTTTAATGGCGTTTGTGCGGTGGGTAGAGAAGGAGGTGTTCGTGTACCGATGGGTTGCGGGTATGGGTCGTGTGAAACAGAAATTAGTATGGGTTTTGGCACCTTTGACTCATGTGTTCTTAATTCTCTTAAATACGACACCATGTCTTATTCAAAATGAAATGAAAGTTTCATTTATTGGATTTTTCCACAGAACCACTTAACCAACAAATTTTCTTAAGGGAACATTTATTATCTTTATAATGTTTATATAATTTCTTGACTTATTTTTGTAAGTCTTATTTATAAAGTCGTTCTTTTATAAATTCTACTGATGCAAGTCATTTTATTTTGTTTTAGATTTATTATATTTTGTTGTATTTAAATATTATTTTATGTAAATTATTATTGTTTATATATGTAAACATATGTATGCATAGATTATGGGTACACAACGAGGCATAACTTTCACGTCGTAGCTTTTGTTTGCACATCAATAATTAATAACAAATAGCTAAGTTCCACAAATGTTACACGAATGGGCCTCCCATTCGTATTCGAGGCATAACTAATACAAATGAACCTTCCATTCGTATGACATTTATAGCATTGAGATCATAGAATGGGGCTTCCATTCATACTCAACATGTACGAATGGACTCTCTATTCGTATGACATGCATCTTCAAGTTCCTTGAAGTGTCTTGTTCATACAACGCCTCTTTTCTTGACATTTAAGCATCGCTAAGATTATTCGCACAATAATAGACATTAAAAAACACTAACACTCATTAAAGCTTTAATCTTTACACAATAAGTGAAAACATACCGCATGTTTCAAAAAGTATGATTAAGCTTTCACTTGGTGTCAAAGGTGAGTAAGGCAAAAATTGTTGTAATTGGTGGGTCAGGGTGAGGAAGTGCCATGTGAAGCTTTTTAATTGGGTAAGTGTGGGGTTGAATGTAGGCACACAACCATGATCACATGATTCACCATCATATTGTCTATCACCTATGGGGTGGGTGGGGTTGTTAGGGCATGACCAGCCTAGCGGGGAACCCTCAATGTCACGCTAACATCCTATTACGTATAATAAGAGTATATCAGGTGTTAGGCCCATAATAGATTAGATTTATGTTTATATTGTTTACTTGTTTTGATTATGTAGGTTCTAGGTTTGTAGCAAACTCGTGAACATAGTAGTACTAGTTCTCGGCCCAACCCACGTAACATCTCTCTATATAAAGTCGGTTGTTATATGTTACATGTGTTGGTTGGTTGATTAGTTGGTGATTCGTCTGCTTGTACTAGACGTTTTGGATCTTAATCGAATACAAGGTGTGCACTGAAAGAAATCATCTCGTGTTCTTCATAATAGTAATCGGTAAAGTATCATAATTGTCTTTCTTTGTCATTGATTATGATAACATGTTATCATACCGATTTTTGATCTATTTAATTACGGTTCAATACTCATAATCAATCTAATAATTGCTCATTTCTTGTTAAACTGTTAACTGATAACTAGATCTATAGGTTTATCAATTAATCAAACTTACTATGATAAGATCATCTGGTTTGTTTTTGCCATCCCAGTTGATAGAAATATCAAATTGGAAGATCCTGAAGCTGGGACTTACATCAGGTGTCTTGATAGTAGGGTGGTAGGCACATAATATGTTGAATCGATCCAAAAGTACACACGACACGGAACACATGCACTATAGAACGCAAAAGTGACAAATATCATGGTGCCTATCTATTATGTAGCGTTTGGTATGCATGAACGGAGGCTGGAATTGAATTAAGCCATAACAATGGAATGAAATAAAACATGTTTGGTTACACTTAGGAATGTAATGTACCATTACATAAAGAATGTGATTCCTACTCTTTTAATATATTTTCAGTTCTTGGGGGATGGGTATTTTTTTATTCCTTTCCTTAAGGAATGGTCCGATCAATGATTCAACCTATGAGTCGCCCCAGTTCCTGACCATGATCCGACCCATTACTCAACCAATGATCCAAACCATGACTAGACCCATCAATTGAACCATAGTCTGACTTTTGACTTAATCCTTGACTTAAACCATAACTTGATCCATGATCCAAATCATGGACTGACTCGTGGACTGATACATGAAGCGATCCATGACCCAACCTATGACCCGATCCATAAGTTGAACTCATAACATGATCCATGAACAGACCCATGGTTCCAACCATGAGCCAACCCACGACCCAGACCATGATCCTATCCGTAACCTGAACCATGAGTCGACACACGACCCACGACCGAAACCATGACCCGACCCACAACTTGAACCACAAACGGACTCATGAGCTGAACAACGATCCGATTTATGATCCGAATAATGACAAAAAATATGACCCGACCCAAATTGTATTTCATTCCTTCATGTTTTTGTGTCTACCAAAAAACATGAACTACAAACAGACTCATGAGCTGAACAACAATCCGATTTATGATCCGAAAAATGACAAAAATCATGACCCGACCCAAATTGTATTTCATTACTTCATGTTTTTCTGTGTACCAAACGACATGAAGTAATGATTCATTTTATTACCACTGGTAACCAAACATGATAATGGAGTAATGATGATCTACTTCATTCCCTTGCCCATCTCATTAGCTCGTTCATTTTATTCGCTCATTTATTCTATTATCTCATACCAAATAGACTATTAGTTTTTATTAAACAGACACTCATAAAAAGATGAGTGAATACTAATTTAAATAATTCATGTTTCTATTAGACAAATTTGGTGATTTTCCTTCAATTACGCATCCAAAAAAGCTCTAAGTTATTTTATAACTATAAAATCAAAAAGCCTTTCAACGACATGGCAACCAACAAAGGTCTCAATATCAATTTTTACTCTATAGGAAAGCAAATAAGAGATCAAGAACACAAGAAAGGGGTGAAAAAAGGCTTGATACATATGCGATCTAGAACGACAACAAAAGCCATAATGAGCTGCGGGTCAAAACCAGGATTCACCACAAGGCTGAACACTTCTTCGCTCAAAACTATGGTACTACTAGTGCTATAGCCACTACTGCTGCTCACCATGGCTGGTTTACATGTTCTCTTCTTCATAATTTTTGCTGCCACTTCTCCGCTAGCAGTTCTCCTGATTTTGCAATTACGACTGAAAAATGAACCCTCGATCCTATAATCTGGTTGTGTTGATGATTTCTTAAAACCTTCACTTGCTTCTGCTTCTGTATCATGATTGGAGAAGACTTCTGCCTCACATTGTGCTTGTTGGTTTTGTGTTCGACCTAATGCAAACCAACTTAATGATGGTCTACGCATCACAAATACTTTTTGGTCCTTTGATGCTTCATTATCGTCTTCTCTGTATATACATCCATTCCACTGACTTTGAAAACTGAAATTCTGTATTTTGAAAAAAATGTAAATACAGATAGATAGTGGTTGTTGATCATCGTGCAAAATATTATTAGAGGTGGGATTTAAGACCGTTTGATCTTCGATTATCATTTATTTGTCCGCATTTCTTACGCGTGTAAGGTGAGCGACTGCAATAGCCTATAGCCTATGTTTTAAAGTTTTAGATTATCGATTATCATGTTAAATTTCAAGAGAGTACAATCTTTTCCACCGCATAGATCGAGCCTATGTTCAAAAGGGGGGCCAAGTATTGTATATAGAAATTTGAATGTGTCAAATTAATTATGTACTGCCACGTATATCTAGTACTGAGAAAGGTTCTTTGGGGAACTATAAAAAACTGAGGAATCTCGGGGATCCGGATCAAACAAACTCCAATTAAACTCATTCATGAGGAGTTGGAACCAGCTCGTCAAACCCTAAAGAAAAGACTAAACTCTAAACCTATACCCTAAATTCTGAACCGCAAAAGCTAAAACATAAAGGTAAACCCTAAATATATTTATGTTTAGAATTCGACGAGCAGTCTCAAATGACGTTGGAATAAAATCAATCGAAGCTCGTTTGCACCGTTCCTTTAGTTTCTTTATTTTTTTTAGGTTCCCCAATAAACTCACATAGTATAATATATATGACATATATAAAATATCATATGATGCATATATGGAGTATATTATATCATCCAATATTATAATACTACATATATCTATCTATCTAGCCAGTATTATAAAACTTATAACTTGTTACTTTATTTTAATATAACAAGATTATTTTCTAATTAAATTAATGGTTAACAAATTAAATATGGAATTTTATTACAGTTATTTAAAGGAACAACGTAACAAAAGGTTACGTACAGATGTTTAAACAGAAAAGGAAATATTGAAGTTTTTTAATTTTCTCATCAATATTACGTACCCCATGTGTGAGTGTCATGTATATAAGTTTAAAGACCTGTTTTTACTTGTTATAGGAAGTCTCCTAAATATGACTGACCTTGTCAACTATATAAAAATAAAGTTAACCTTTTATTGGATGTGTTACTTTATACCAAAATAGCTACGGTGCAGCCTCTCTAACCCATTGGATTTGGGGGTAAGGTGTGTCTTTATCTCACCCTTCTCAGATCTATGATTTAGTAGAATTTTACTGTCTCAGATCTATGATTTAGTAGAATTTTACTGGGTATGTTTGTTTGTTTGTATCAATATAATCAAGATTGATACATATTTCATGTAACCTGGGGTTTGAGGGTTAGTAAAGGTTTGCCGGATCCATCCATCAGGACCAGGGCGGCACCACCACCATCACTGTTTCTTCCGTCAGCTTTAGTGGCAAGAGAGGAGCACGACCAGCTGTTTTGCCTGGAGTAATTGTCGACACGAAAAGCCAGCCTTCCATTGCGATCATAGACGGTGAACCCATCGGTTCCATGGAAGCTCATGCTTGATCTTTTCCATACAGTAAGAGTCGTGGGTTTTGGACTTGAAGAAACTGCAAGTGGAATTGGATCCAGATGATCATGATGATCGCACTGCAGGCGATGTGAACCGGTTTTGTTCTCAGAAGATGGGTGAACCCTAGACATAATTATTTCTCTGGTAGTCAATGCTAGCATTTATTTAGATATTGTAGCTAGGTTATCAGTTTCTTGGAGGTGAATTCAATGCAGTCTAGTTGGACGGCAGATATACTCTTTCTCTTATATATCGAAAAGGTTAACTTTTACAAAAATATAGAGGGATTAATATTATAACCAATACTATCTAGATTTCGTTATGTTATCTCACTATTATAATAAAGCAATGTTTTTTACAAATATCAAGTAGAGTTCATACGCACTCTCTAACATCATCTTCTCAGACTTCCTTTTTGAGCGAATCAATTTCATGCAGGGCTTCGATATGATTCAAAGTCTATTCATATCGGATCTTCGTGTTATACAAATTCGATTCAACCAGGGCTTCGATTCATCTGGTGCTACGATTCTTCATGATTCACAAGATATCTACAACTAATCGGAATCTTCTATCCATGGATTCAACAACACATGATTTGCTGCCTATTTTGATTTCATAACACCTGATCATATGTAAGTTTCATCTCTATGATTATTTTTTACAGATTTGTTAACAGATTTGTATTCTGGATTCAACAACGCACGAACGAAAACCCCTAAAACTCATCAACCGAACTTTATTATGTATGCATGCCTTTTGATTTGTTATGTTTGATATCTACGTACGGTTTCTGATATCTTATTAGGATTTTGCATACCTGAAGATAAAAATGTGTATGGACGAGTGACTTCAGAAGCCATGGGGTAATTGTCTTCATTAGTTTTTTTTGAAGGAAGTAATTTTCTTCATTAGTTGCATCGTAGTTACACAATCAAATCAATATCATGATGGTTTTATTCTCACTTAGTTGGATATGCATTTTTCTTTGTTTATCACTTCCTATTGAAATGAGAAAATGACCTAAAATTGTTTTGAACCAAATAAAGAGTGTTTATTTTGGGTTCACTGAATATGTATCAAAATTAAATGGCATATATTAAGTAGGGATGATTATTGATTCACAATTCTGATATTTGAGGCTTGTAGATCTTAACACGTTTTATATTCTATTAATAATTGATTGAAACAGCTGACAAAAACAACTATTATGGTTCTAATACGCCCCGCAATTGCATTTTATCGTATCTTATATCATAAATTGTTTAGAGATTTGTAGCACCTTTACAACAAAGGCCAGGCATTTTTATTTTGTTACAGTGTGTTGCTAAAAATTTTATGACCAAATTTATATTTAGGCTATTGTGGTTGCATTTACTCTAGCTTTATATTATAATATGATGTTGGGATTTGTAGGGAGAATAAGTTACTTGGAACTAATATATAAAGTTTTTGGAAACACAGAGTTGGTAATGATCATTTCAAAAGAGGTTGAATTGATGATGTGTTTGAAACAAAGATTTGATATTGTGTAGTTTTAGAGTAAAATTTCATATGAGTTAACATTCAATAATATTGTGATGTTTTTATGCTGAAGTTGATTAAAAGTCAAATTAGTTCAGCGTGAGTGTATCTATTTTTCTTATTTTTGGCTGATAAAGAACCTGTAAATTACTTTTGTACCAAATAATTTATAAAGAAATTTTGTATATAATGCAAATGGTAACAAGTTGAGTCCTGATGCACTATTGTATGGCCTATGGCTCTTGCAATCACAAGTGGGTCATAATTTGGTTATAAACATTTGTTGTATGGTTTACGACACCCAGGGTTTATTTTAAACCCCAACAGCTTTTGTAATTAAGTTCAAATTTTACATTGTTGTAGTTTGATGTCATTATATGCTATTTCACAAGTTTCGAGGCTATATTTTTGAAGTAATTTTCTTTCAAAAGAATTTGTTTAAAAGTGGAGAAGTATTGAATTTAATAAACAAAAGCTTTATTAGACGGTCAGTTATATTGAGCGAGCCAAACGGTCAGTTTTATTAAACAAACCAGTTTTATCAAACCGGTCAAACAATTCTTTTTTATTATCTTTTCATAAACTGGTTAAATTTGTTAAATGATTCATATTATTGTCTTATTAAGTATGATTGTATCATGAGGTTTTTAATTACTCTCTTTTTTTGTGTTAAATGCATAAATTTCTTTTGTAGGCTGTAAAAGTCTCAACTTTAAAGACTTTGTTGCACTTGATATCTTCAATGGAAGAGATTTGAAGATTGCGTTCGTTCTACTCAAAATTGTGATGTATGCTTGATAAATCATCGACTTTGGTGGCAATCGAGATAATTTAATGGTAACTTGGTTAGCAATCTTTTTGTTATGTGAATATCTTCGATTTTGTTTCTAAGTTTTTTAAAAAGGTTAATCTTTTACTTCATGTTAATTGGATGCGTAGAATGGGAATGTCAACTCGTGACTCAATTTTAACGTACTTTAGTCAATTCTTGGTTTTTAACAGTTAATTTTGAAAGGACATACTTTTCGTGTGATTTTTATGTTGTAGGCAATGGTGAAAGACTAATTTGAAAATTATGCTATTTAAAAGTTTCTTCAAACATTTTCAGGTGATCATCAACGTAACAGGTACCAAAAAGTTAATCTTCAACATGTTACCTAACCGGCTTGACTAGCCATATTTGCCGCCTATAAGTTCAATAGTTACTTTAAATGGTTTACTAAAATGCGTTTCTTTCTAAATCTGGTTTCATGATAATAAATGACATATGTGACAAGTAGGCATGAGCTGTGAATTTGCATAGGAAAAGTACTTAAAGGTTTACAAGGTGCTTTTAGCCTTTTTTTTCTATGTGTTGCTAAGATTTTGACCCTTTGTGGATGCAAAGAAGACATGAAAAGGAAGTTTATGCAACTCTATTGGATCATTCTTTTTTACTTTTAAACATATATCTTGCTGTTATTGACATTATGAACATATAAATGACATACATCTTGCTTTTTTTATATATGATTCTGCAACTGCATTATATGGTTTTATTTTAGATGGTTTTAAGTTTAAAGTAAGAATTTTCACTTTGTTATTACTCTTGAAAGAGGGCGGGCCTTGGAGCAACTGGTAAGGTTGCTGCTTTGTGACCTTGAGGTCATGGGTTTAAGCCGTGGGAAACAGCCTCTTG
>WOUH02001902.1:0-20299 GCA_009936405.2 Stevia rebaudiana
CTAAACTTCATAATACCAAATCATCATCTCTACCAAGAACAGTTCACCCAAATCGGTTTTCCCTATCTAAATCACTCAATTTCTCTACTTGGGTTTTCGAAAATTTCTACAAAATCGTTCTTGTGCTTCCGATCAGAAATCTAACAAACCCAAATCATCAAATACATGAGATCATCTTAGAGATGGTCTATAGATGGCTTTGTTTAAAAAAAGGGGCATTTTAGTCATTTTAACCCCATTAAACGGAAAAAGATAACCTCCATCCAAGACGGGGACCTTCAATGTTACCCGCTCGTATAGTATTGGACCTAATGTGTAGTTTCTTAAACTTAGGGACCCAAACCGTTATCCGAGTAAACCACAGGGACCTTTCGTGTAATTCACTCTAGATGTTTTCAATGTCAAGTGAAATTGTTATTAAACATTAGACAAATATCAGCAAAATTTCACTCACTCCATCTTACAGCATCCACTTTAGTTTTTTGAACGGCCAACAAAAAGATTATATATAAAAGGCCAACAAATCAACAAGAAGCTAGGAAAAAATCATATACACTCGCCAAGAGAACAACCAGAAAATCATTAGATATAAAACTATTAAAAGGGAGCCATTGGTCTCATGTCAAAGAAAGTTTCTTCGCACGAAATTGAACTGAAGGTAGCGTTACGTTATTACATTATCACACTTGATAACTCATCGCTATATAGGTTAAGTTGATATTTTCTTTAAAACTCATAGTCTGGTATTTTCTTTGACAGGCTATCAATTTTTTCGGGTTCGCACCTTGTTTGATGCCACGAAATAAAGACATATTGGTCTTGTAATGGTCATATCGGGTTTGCATCTTGTATATGTTATATCAACTATCTTTTATAAAAACTTTTTTAAATCATATTTTTATAACTTAGCTTTGTGAAACGATATTTATAATCGACATTAACATCAAAAAAATAAAAAGAGAACAGGTTCTTTGCTTCAAAGATGTATTATATCAAAGGTTTAGTGAAAAAATATACAAAATAAACCAAAAGAATAATGTTTAGTAAAAAATAATATCAAAATACATAAATTTTAATTACCAAGAAACCTACGTTACTGTAGAGTTTGTTTAGACCGAAAGTCAAATAAAATAATCTCAAAGGAAGTGGTGTAGTGGTTTGGGTGGTGCAGAGACAACCTAAAGGTCTTAAGTTCAACCCCACTAAGGCCACTGACATGGTTGGTTGCAGCCACACTTTATTTATTCTACTAGGTTAGTTGGGTATTTGAGAGAACCCAGAGGTTTACACTTGTGGTTCCCAGACTAAGAAAAGTATATTAAATATTACATCACCCGACTAAATCCCTTACTTTAACTTGTTAATAAAATAGTGAGTAAAGTGTAATTTGTGTCTTTGCGTTTTACTCAAAATTGCATATTGAGTATTTGAAATTAAAATTTCGACCTTTGAATCCCTATTTTTTTTTCTCTAAAATCCCTATCTTTTTTCTGTAACGCCCCTTGGAACCCCCATCGATTGGCCTCACCCCTAAGAACTATAAAAATTCAAACAAAAGTTCACCTCGCACCTTTCAATTTGTTTGATGAATATTACGATTCACACGGGTCACCATGTTAATTCAAATGCACTAAAATATCTAACAATATGCTTCAAATACTCGCGCTTAGGTGACCAGGCTAAGCACGATGAAACCACTTTGCGTGCAATCAAGTGCTCTGACATGTCTCCGACGATGTTCTAACAGATTCCGGCGATGTCCTAATAAGTTTTAATCAAAATCTGTAAATTTATGTCAAAATATGAGATTCTAACAATTACCTGCATTCTATAAACTTATTTTCTTGCGGCACATGCTGCTTCTTTTTGCACCCTTAGAAGTTAAAACTTACCTATATGAATAGTAATTGTAGTGTGCAAGTGTAGGCGATATAGGTGTTTGATCGTGTTTGATAAGAGTCTGTACAATGTAATGTGATAGGAAGAGAAAATATAAGAATTGATGGTATTATCGTTTATTCATAAGAACACTACCACCTCAGCATTTTGACAATATATTTAATGTATGTAATGATCATGTGTTACTTTCAAGTTTTCTACAATAGGGACATATCAGTATATCACAATGGTCCGAACGACTTCGGAGCTAGCTATCGTAGAGCCCATGATGGTTAAATAAAAGCACCACCCGTATGAGTCCAGACTTATATTGGTTTGGTGACGACTACCTCTCCAAAATGACACGAGTGTTGAAAATATCATGTTCGACTCTGCATTTTGTCATACTCTAAAACGTATTATCATAATGTACGCTTTTGGTATTGCCACATGTGAGCTTCATCCATCACGAACTTAAGTGCTTTACGAGACGCGAATGACATGATGTAATGGAAGCCACATTGCCGGATCTACATGCCACCATTCGATGCAGATCACATAAGTGACATCAGTTTATTCAATAACTAAACAAAGGTGACATCATTTTCTTATCTCCTTAACATGTTTATTTCCTGTATTTTCTTTTCAAAGAAATTTCTCAGATTCTCAAAGATTCGGCTTCAGGGTTTTCGATGTACATACTAAACCACACAGGTTGGTAATTTATTCATTATACATACACAAGTATTACAAAAGTTAAATTATTTGAATCGTGAGACAGTTATTTGAATAACCCTAGTTGTCAAATTCATTTTCTGACTAAAAAAATATATTGTATTAATAAAAATGAAAAAAAAAGAAGTTTTAATATAGCATGGTACCAAAGATGCAATATTGGTTTTATACTTTATTGATGTTTACTTCTGTTGGCTGTAACGCAATAATCCATGAACATCAACTATGCCGGGAGGAAAGACGGGATCAGTAGCTGCTCTAACCGCTACTTTAGCAACAGCTGTAACATTGACAGGTGGCGTCAATAATGGACCGACAAGTGGCACCTGGCTCAGTGGCTTTGCATGTTGGAGAACCTGCATTTATTAAAAACACAACCAATTTTAAGTTGTTTTCAAATTTCACAACCAGACTGGACAGTAAATTACTTTCTAACAAGATATGAAAATACTAGAAGTTTTAATGTGGATTTGCAACTTTAATAAAAATATAAAGACTTAGATAACTGAAATGTGAATCACTTATTTAATAATAAATAAAAAAGAAAATGAGATTTTGAAGAAAACAACATAAACAGTTCAAATGGAAACGACCTAAAGAGACATGACCGGAGCGGTTCTATGACCGCTCCCGGTTCAAACGGTACGGTCTGGTCTGGTTCTGAAATCACTGTTATTATCTTCTTACAGGCAGACAGGAAAAATGGAATGGGTTGGGTTGACCCAGAATTTTTTTTTTTTTTTTTTTTTGTGTTTTTTTTATGCAAATTTAAAATATTTAGTGTGATAAAAAAAAATAATAACTGCTTTTTATAAATTCTACGGATACCGTCTCTAGTGGAGAACCGATGACACCCAAAGGCAACTCCATGTTGCCAACACGACGGTTTCCATAAATGAATCCAGGTCTCAGAATCACATCTGAAATCAAAATTAAATATTTTTACAGAATTACAAGGTAAAAAGGTTTTCTTATTTCCGATAATAAATATAAAATAACAATTAAAAAAGGAATTTATTTATGCATATTTTAGAAAAAAGGGAGAGAATACTCACGCCCATAGGGATATCTCACCAGTAACTCTGTTTCTGCAACTCTCTGCATCATTTTTTACACAACAATCAGTATAATTCGTGAAAAAAACTAAAATAATCAAGAAACCTAAATATTGAAGATTTATTTAAGTAGCAAGTTGATTTTCCAAACATCTTAGAGAAAGAATTAGTAGTTAGTGGATAAATCATAGGGGTGGATTTTTGTCTTGTTGGCCAAAATATTAATTTGTGTTAAAAAATCAACCCTAACACGAACACACATAAAACCATGTAATCCAAACAAGACCCGTGTAACCCGTTACCCGTTTATATAACAGGTTAGCAATCAAAACGGGTTAAATCATCAGGAATTGTCACCCTATTAAATCACGGGTTAAAAACGAACGATCAGTACTCCATAGTTACCTTTCCATCATAATATCCTTGTAGAATGTAATTAATAACACCACAGTCAGCAGCAGATACATAAACAAATCTTTTAACCTCTGAAAGAAAAAAAAAAAGTGGTTTTAATAAATATACTAATATCTTATGTGTTAAAAAATTAACTTTTATCTTATGTGTTTAAAAAGTAGTAGTTCCTTTATGTTTAAGTTATATTCCATGAGGCTTTTATCACTTGCTACTTTATTAATAATGCAAAAAATATAAAAATTGATGAAGATAAGTGATTTTAGCTCCAACTTTTTTCAGCTGCAGCTCTAATGGCAGCAATATTTGCAGTTCCATTGATCTTGTACATGTATGAATTGGAACCAAAACCACCAACACAAGAGACCTGTAAGTTTTAAATAAATAATTAGAGCCTTAAAGAAAATAACTTTTTACATAATAATTTATAAAAGTTTTAATAAATGAAGTGAATATTATTCTCCATTAGGATTGTAAAGAAGCTACACACTATAGAGGTCACTCCATTTAATGCTTCCTTCCATGAGCTTCCAGACAGCAAGTCCCCTGAACACATGGATACAAAATTAATTAACATATTTTAAGTTTAATTAAATTTATTATTTAAACTTATTTAACTAATTACACTTCTTTTTAATAAACTAAGCATATATATGACTAAAAAGTAGTGTTTTAGATACAAAACAGAGTTATTTATTTCTTATCCAGATGTTCTCATCATCAGAATATAACGCATGTACATTGTCGTGTTTGCTGAAAAATAATAATTTAATAACAACCAGCATAACTCTTAAACAGAAATTTCATGCTTGTGTTCATAAACACTCACAACCTCTGTGTGTGTGTGCGTGTGTGTGCGTGTGTGTGTGTGTGTGTGTGTTTGTACCTTGATGCCACTGCACTTTGTTAGCCCATGGTTCTTGAATAGATGAATTGCCAGATCTGCAAAAGAAAATTACAATGTATGTCATCATCATCATCATCATAATCATCATCATCATTATCATCACTTTAGTTTAGGAAATCTATTAAGAGATTATTATATACCATGAATTAGTTATAATAAGAATCGCCACTTGATTATTACTTATGAAACTTTGTTTTAATGAAATGCGAGAATGTGATGCTAGCAAATTAGACACCTAACAATGATCTACAAAATGGTGCTACATGAATCAATTACAATATTTTTTATAGCGATTAAATTCACGAATATGATGCAAAACATAGTAACAAATACATACCTACTAAGGCTAGCAACAGACAAACCGCGATTTAATGCTTCTTTACATATATGTGAGCCAACAAATCCACTTCCACCAAGCACAAGTAACTAATTATAAAAAAATTTTAATAATAATAAGAAAATACACATGAACATAGTTTGTGAAGCTAATTTGGGATAAATATTGAAATTTACCTTCTCCACCTGAGGAGGTGGAACATTTACTGTTTCAGCTTCTTCTACTTTAAGTGGTTCATCAATTTTATTAGATTCTGTCGAAAAACATCTTCCTTTCCAGGTAGAACCTAAAGTATTGCTTGGATTTACAGAACAATTTACAGAAATTTAACAAAATGTTAGTTAAATCACACGCGAAAGACTGAATGAATTAGGCTTTAGGAATCAAATTTCTTTTTAAACGGCACTTTAAGAATCATATAGGGCGAATATTGAAGATATGTAAAACTAAATAGCATAGAATTTTATGCAAACTGAATTGCTTAATTCGTTTAACCGAAATAAAATGAGGTTTTAGGGCAAGGTTACATCTACGCTTTTGATTTTGATAGGGTTATTGATGAAATTAAGAGATTCAGAAGCAAATGAGATTGAAGAACTTACTAGTATCTAGAAAGAGTTAATCTGGAATGGATTATACGAGACATGATCAATGATCGTTCGTTGGTAGTCGAAGAACTCAAAGAAGTTCCGGGAATTTGAGCGTAGTAAAACTGAATCAATGGGTTGGAGGTTTTGGATTCGGTGTAAGGGAAATCATTAGATCGATGGTTCTATAATACATTCATAAGATATTGGTTTTTGAGTTTTTGAGTTTTTGAGTTTTTTCTTTTTATCAACAAAATTGGTGAGATCAGTTTAGACTAGGGGTGTTATCGAGCTTCGGCAAGCTCAATCTTGGCTTGTTTTTTTCAAGTTAAGCTCAAACTTGAATCATAAAAAAAAAAAATTACATATTAATATAAAAATAAACTTTTAATATAAGGCTCCCCTTTATGTTGGTATTTCAACTAGTGTAGAAAAACACATGGAAATCTATATATATATATATGTGGTAAGCAAGAAGCCTCCTAGTTAGGTCTCTTCCCCAACTTATAGAAATTGGAAGTTTTCAGGCCCTGTATTTCCATTATCCTAGACTCTTACTTCTAGTGGTTTTATATGCATCTATCCACTTTGACTATAGCTTATCTTCTCTCACTCCACTATCTGAATCTTCCTTTACCTCCAAGCTTTTGTTTACTATTCAAGCATCTTTTCGAGAAAGATATGCTCCAATTCAAGCTTAGAATATCAATAGATCTATCCTATCAAGGTTACAATACTATCTATTAGTCTCTATAGGCTACTCCTTTACCCTATTCAATACGAAAAACTTATTTCCCAAAGCGAAAAACAGTGGAAAAGTATACTATTTGAAAGAGACTAAAACAAACCGAAATCCCATGAGCTAATCTAAAATACCTGCTCGATTGACATGCATAGCTTTATAATTACTTCATATGTATAAAGTTGTGTAAACAAGAAATGATTTAACAAATATGAAGCAAGACCTACTTCCTACCACCATCCCTAAAATAATTATAAATAGTTACCTCTAGTCACCAACATTGGCAACAATAATAGGAATGGATACATAACGTCTAAATTGAGGGCTATGTGTATCCTCAGACATATATGGAATGGAATAAAGATGGATTAAGCTACTTATGGATGTAACCACAATTAACATCACTACGGCCGAGGTATCGAAAACTAGTCATAAGTTAATAACAAGTAGGACCAATATGTGAATAAAGCGAGCTCCCATTGCATCCATGATGTGGTGGTGAACCTATCATTCTAATTTAGTGCTCTCCGAACCATACGGGAAGGTTTCCCATCATTTGGCTCATCAAATTGATCCAGGGAACCATATGCCCGAACATGCATGGAAAAGAGGTAATTATGGTCTTGCTTTCCTTTTCCAATCAAGTGTATGACATCTGTCGTGCTTAGGCCCCTTCTTCCCTTTCCTAATAAAAAAGTCCACCGCATGCCTTAGTAGTCTCAAATAAGGTGTGCAGGCCTGCCCCTTTTTTAGGTAGGCTAAGGTATCATTGATTAATCGAATGAGACCATCCCTTTGGTCTATCTTTTGTTGGTTGATGTGGCTGGCTGTATGGGCCCCTTTATTCTAGTTTGTTGCTAGGAGTCCCTCTAGTCGAATCCATAATCCATAGAAGTCCCAACAGGAGTTTACTGACATGGCTCTTCCATGACGATCTGCTACTCCCTCTTAGTTGTAGATGTCCATGCTTTTATTCGAAAGCCCTAGCCAATGGTCGATTACGAGGGAGAGAGGACTACTGAATTTCTCCTCCCTTCGGTCCAGCTTGACATAAATTCAAAATACAAATAAATGTATATGATTTAGTTTAGATAAGTGTTTCAATCCTATACATAAATTCAACTAAGGTCACTCATATTTTTTTTTTTCAATTAGGTCACTTTAGGGGGGTGTTTACGATTGCTTATTTAACTTCAAAATTACTATTTGTCAAAAGTGCTTATTAAAGTATGACTTTTATAAAATGAGTTTTTTAAAAAGTGTTTGGATTTGCTTTTGTGGATTAAAAAACCGTAACTTAATACATTAAAATGTTTGGATAAGCTTATTAATGTAAAAGGGACGAGTAAGGTATAATTGTAATTTTTTTTTCTAGAAAGCCAAAAGCAGTTTCAAAAGGATTTGTGCCTTTTAAAAACAGCCTATTGCTCCTTATCAAAAGTTATTTTCAAAAGATGAGTAAGGTATAAATGTAATTTTTTTTTCTAGAAAGCCAAAAGTAGTTTGAAAAAGACAGGATTTATGCTTTTTGAAAAAAAATTTATTGCTTCTTATCAAAAGTTGTTTTCAAAAGTGCTTTAGGTTTAACAAACACTTTTTTTTAACTTATTAAGTTTTTGTAAAAGTCAATAAGTTTATTAATTTATTTTATTGCAATCCCAAACACACCCTTATTTTAGATTAGTGTTTCAATCCTATACATTTTACCTACAATATTACAATATTAGGTTATCACGCCATTTTTTTTCTTTTTTTTTAAATTATGATGGTTAATAATGTGAATAAAAAATAAATAAATAATTTAATAATGTTGTAGGTAAAAGGTAAGGATTAAAACACATTCTTAAAGTATGATGACCTAATTGGAACAAAATTAAATATGAGTAGCCTTATTAGAACAAACTTAAAGTTGGTTACATTTCTATGACATTTTCCCTTTGCTCTATTCTAAGTTTGTTAGTTTGTTTAACTATTGTAATAATGTGCATGCATCCTCTTCTAGAGATATATGTGGAGCTTTTGCAAAGTATAACTCATCATAATCGTATAAAGTTCTAGAAATTTGCTTTATATGTTGTTGTGTCACGCAATAAATAAATAACTTGATCACGTCATGATTTGCTTATAAGAAAAACACATGGATAGTTATATTCTGAATAATATGATTGATTCACCTGTACGCTCCGTTTGTCTTGTGGGCATATAATGTATATATGTGTGGACCTTGGAGGTGCAAAGTAAAATTACACTAGTTTTAACGTTATTTTACTTATTTTTGTAAAAATAACGTTAAAAGCGTTTGGTTGATGGTTAATCAGGCATCATGAGCCGGGCCCAGGAGTCTCTTTCGGAGCAGCCTCTCTATTCATACGGGGTGAAGGTAAGGCTTGTCTTCATCTTACTCCCCTCATATAGAGACCTTTAGGTGGGATACACTAAGTACGATGATGATGATGATTCACACTAGATGAGAATTGAATAATAAGAAACTTATTTGCTCTATCAAGCAATAAGTAAACCTTAAAACTCAAGCAAAATCAATTACAATAAGTTGATATTAGATATGGATTCTATATGGGCCGAAATTCAACACCTTGCACAAACATCTCTGGGGTTGGAGTGATCTTGTTAATAGGTCTCATATATATAGTTATCTCTGAGAAACAACGAGAGTCTAAAGTAAGGTCATTATATGTGTCGTTGTTATGTGACACATTACCCGACTCCTTATCCGACATAAGTGGAAGAAACCAAGATTTCCATGTGCTTTTGTTGCTTTTTTCCCTGGAGTAGTTAAAGAAATCATTACCAGAATTATTGCAAATAAATTACACGTAAAAAAGTGTTTATCATATTATTATAGCGCATACCTTAGACGAATATAATCAGACATTTCATCTTGTTGCATATTTTTCCATTGAATATGTGACGTGTTCCCCAAGTTCAACTCCAACCAACCATCTTTTCTTTTTCTTGGAAATTGTATGGATTTAAGATCGTTTATCGGGTTGGGAGATCCGAACACACCATCTCGTCCAATTACTGGGCTATGAGGTATACTCAAATGCATAAGTTTTCCTTTGTCGAGTGATGTCACACCCCACCAACGAAGGTTAATATACACCATAGTTCTCCAAACAAAATCTGTTGGTGTCTTGTAAACAAGGAAGCATCCATATGTCGTATTTATTGAAAAAAGACGATTGGGAACATCGAAAGACATAACGTTTCTCCCGTGAGAAGGTAATAGGTGGACTACATGGTCAGCTCTGCATTTTGCAATAAAAAAAATAAAGTGTCATATTAAATAAAGAGGAACTATATCGGATAAATTTTGGGATAAAACTATTTTTTAAACCTCCAAATTCAAAGATGCATTATATTACACATAGCTATGTTATAAATGGAAACATTATGCATATATCTTTATATCATTGGTCAGTAACTAGTGTCACTTGGTGTCACATGAGTCAGTCACGTATTGGGGGTTTTATACAGTATCAAAGGTTTGCCTTCCAAAATAACTTAATAATTTTTATCACGCACGCTTCACCCACGTCTCCGTTGGGATTCAAGCCTATCTGTTTTGTCATACTCAATCAATTACTATAATCGTTTCTTTTTTACAAAACCCTCCAAACGAAGACACTAGCTAAGAAAACTTAGTTCAATACAAAGTTTTCTAATATTTTGTGAAACATAAAATATGACATTTTCTTGTCCAATTCTAAATTTAAAATACTGCATTGTTTTTGTTATGAAAAGAATAGATAGTCTCTCTAGCTAGAGTGGTCTTTTTCAACAAAAAGCAGTTTATATTTTTTTCAGAATATGAGAGAGAGAAAGTGAACCTTGATTCCCTTGGTGGTACTCTACGCCTTTGCTCATTAAAATTATAATGCTTATCTGAAAGCATAAAACATCTCTTTCTGTCTAGTTTTGTTATCCAAAACCACTGCAAATCAAACAAATCAAAATATTTAATAATCACCACATGAATATAGTTAAATTGTTGATAACTTGTGAGTTGCTAGTGGTTACGTTAAAAAGTAAAGAAACTCATAGCAAACAAGAGTGAATTGCGATCAGAAGAGAAGAATCTGATGATTGTATATACTATATTGTATATATTCCACTGTAAACTGCCCTTAGACTTTGAATTGTATATTAGGGTTACATCCTTTATAAATAAAGGAGCTCCTCTCACTCATAAATAACATCAAAATAACTCCCTACACTTTTAATTAAAACAATATTAGTTACATGGTATGAGAGCTAAGGCTCTACATCTGATCTCTCCTTTCACATTTCCATTCGGTCACTGGTCCTGCCCCGGATATGAAGTTCAAACATGAAACTTTCCTCTCTTTTTCTAGTTCCTAAATTCAACGATAACTTTTGTTATGTCAACTCACTAAACAAAATAATTGTTTTACACACTTTTATCCAACTCACTATTTATTTCCGAAAGTAGGAACTGATTGGCACATGTGTTGAATCAGAGGCCTCTACCATCACACCATACACGAAATATATGTAAATCCAATGCCAAGGAGGCTCATTGTCGATTAGGCCATCCCTCTACAAAAATTCTGAAGAAAATGATGACAAACTTTCAGGTTCCTTCTAATTTTCATTGTCAATCGTGTTAACTCAGTAAGACTGTAAACATACATGACGCCCCTATCCTACAAAATGTTGGCTTTTTATAATTGCATAATTATGGTCAAATAATGGGCAAAGATCTTAACGGGTCATTTGGGCCAAGATTAGTATTTAGCTATTTATGTTTTATATGTATGTAATATTTGGGCTGTTGGAAGTTTATATAAAACAGCCAAAAGTATAAGTTTAGTACGTTTAGTATGTTTATGGGTCAAAGGGCAAAATGGTCATAAACGTCCATTTACAGTTATTAGCGGTTACAAGCAGTTAGGGTTGTTAACTGTTGTACCCTTGCCTATATAAGTCAGTTATGTGTCTGTAAAAAACCTATCCATATTCGTATTTTATGTTTATCAAATACGTGTGTTGTGTGTGCATATTTTTCAATTCACAATTGTGTAATCATGAGAGAATTAGAGATGAAGTATGGATCTCCTGGGAAACAGTGGTATCAGAGCCGTAGGAGATCGAATTTTGATTATGGCAACAAATGCAAGAACGATTCAGGATCAGGGATTTGGCAGTTTCCAAAATTTTCAAAGCAGGAACAGGGTGTACAACAGAAACCGGTGCATAGTGCAAACAGGAGGGGTGATTTGAGGCCAGATGAGGGCAGAAACGGAATCATTATTGGTTTTGCAGGATTAAGACTCGGTCAGGGGAAGAGGTCGTACAAGAAACCTGTTACTAGGGGTTCGAAACAAGGGAGGCTGATCACGTCAAAGGAAATCGTGAACATGGCTGTATTGAATGACAGAAAACGCATAACCGTATAAAAAATTGAAGAAGGCTAGATGTTACATCTGCAAGGCTCATGGACATGCCTATTGGACCTGCCCAAAGAAGGTAGAAATGGCGAACCAGGGGTAGATTCCGAATTTTGAAGAAGAAAAATCAAATATGCAGATTGGTGGTACTGAAAACTCTGAATTTCTTGTTAATGGTACTGATTTGATGGGTTGGGATCATTTATGGTTTGTTAGTACAAAGATAAACATCTAACACGAATAAAAGATGTTTTTGCGAAATTCAAAAACTGTTTTGGAAATGAACTAGTAGTGATCATCTAATTGAATTGGAAATTAATGGAATTGGTGAGATCAAAATTGTTTTAAATGGAAATGAAACCATCATAAGTTGTGTTTCTTATGCCCCCGGTTGTGGAAAAAATGTTCTTAGTCTAGAACATCTACTTTGTCAAGGTCCTGAGGTTGAATTGTGGGGAATAAGTGTAACATAACAGGTGTGTTTGATGAGGAAATAGAAAAAACATAAATTGATCTTAATATATTTAATAATGGTCAATTGTATGAAATATATAAGGGCTAGATCGTGAAACGTTCATAGAAATTGAGAAAAACAAGTTAGAATCATACCTTGAAGGATCTAATGATCATATAGTTAATGAAATGATAAATAATGATGAATAGAACATGGTATTGTTGATGATCATGAAAAGAAAAATGAATTTGCTTGTATAGAGGTTGATTCAATAACCACAATGATTGAATTCCTTGATTGTCTAGAAGATTTGGACTTGGTAATAAAACGCAGAGAGGTGTTTAAGAATGGGTTTGACATTTTGTTAGTATGGCTTTATAAGAATCATTTGAGGTTTAAGGGTGGAAAAGACATACCACCAGTGGTAGATGGGTATGAAGTGGAGTTGTTGCACTTTTACTCGATAGTCAAGTGTATGGGAGGCTTTAGGCAAATCACTAGAGAGGATAAGTGGTTTGAAGTTGAAAAGACACAGTCTTCCAATGTGTATGGTGACTAAAGTAAAGATGTGCTACATAAGTTACCTAAACCTAGTGAATTGTTATTATGAAACCATGAAAGATGATCATGTTGGTATATATGGTCAAACCAAGCTTAAAAGAGGCTGAAGTTTAAGAAGGGCATTTTGGGATTAAGAGTGAAAGTGATGATATTAAGTGGATAATGAGAGATGTGGAGGAACATCATGATTGGCCTTACAAGTGTGGACCGGGAATGTTAAATGCAAGTGAATTTGTGAGATGAAAGGTGTTATTCAACTAGTAATCCGAGCTTCAAAGAAAGTGAAACAGAAAGTGATACTCATGACCTAAATCATGACCCAACCCACAACCTAAATCATTTATTCTCCCTTAGCCCTTGACACTTAGCAGTAAATTTGATGATTCCAATGAACTTCGGATTGTGATGTCCTCACTTAGAATCATGTCTTGAATTTCCTCAAATGTAACTTAGCAGTTCCCGGTGAACTATTGACTATTTCCATTGTCCCAAACCAGCTATCCGTCAAATAAGACAATAAAAGTAACGCCTAAATTTCATCACCAAACTTAATTCCAACGGATCCCGATCGAGTTATGATTGAAGTAAGCTCATAGATGTGAACAACTGCTAAAGTTCCTATTATCATCTTGAATTGTTGAATAAAAAAATATTATTCAAGGCTGGCAACTTTTCGTATATTCTTGATAAAGTTGTACTCAATCCACATGTAGTTTTGTTCACAATGTGAAGCTCACTCTAGCCAGACGAAAGACCGACTACTCCCAAAGGTTATCTATCGAGTATAGCTCAATCCTAAGCAGATATATTTCTGGACGTCTAATACCAATCTGCCAGTCACTTGTACCGGACCACATGCAACAAGATCATGTGGCTTTGGCGGCAAGTGATGATTGTTGTGGAACCTAATCTTCTCTAATCTCAAACCTTTGAGCCAATCAGAGCTGCGATCTTTGATCCTCGAACACGTAGGAGACCAAACCGATCAAGAGCCCAAAGCTCCAATACAAGTTATTTGGGTATCACCACACATAACAAAAACAGTAAACGAGAAAAAAAGGATACAAGGATTTAAAGAGTTTCGGTCGAGGTAACCTACGTCCACGGGATGCAACTAGCGTTTATTTTATTTCAAGTTCTACAAAGGAATTATAAATATGGATATAGAGACTAGATTAGTCTTAACAAATTAAGTAGGTCCGGCTAAATCAAATTATATTTAACGGAGTAATCTAGTGGGTTGACCCAACTTGGTCGAGACTCCAGTTAAGCCCAACATCACTCATAAAGATGAGAAAAACATATTGCATTTATTTGTTCGCAGACTCACTTCATGAATTAAAAATCAAAAACGGGAGACTAACCATGATACCAACATAATTGAACTTAATAAGTACGCCTCTAGAAAGAATTGAGTATGCTTCCTCTTTTGTGGGAAATACCAAATCTCTTCTAGGCGTATTCATCATTTCATTGCTTGAAAAATATAAATATTGCATATAATCACTTGGCAAAAGTTTAGCCCATTCTATATTTGATGTTGAAATTTTTTCCAGATCTGTAATTTCAATTTCTTCTTCATCCTCAAACTGCAAATACGCAAATTGTATAAATTTTTGTGTTTAAGACTAACATATCCATGTTTAACCAAGATATAATACAAAAAGTAGATACATAAAGAAAACAAAAAGAAAAAGTTGAACTTGGTGTTTGGAGACAATGACGACCGTGTGCAAAATGAGGTACCGTGATATATATTATTCTCTAGTCCAAAAGAGAGCTATTGGGTCTCAAAATTTCCATCTCCTAAACCAAGATCCTACAAAGTTCATTAGTTTCAAGTTTATTTTTCTTGGTTAGATGGGTGTCTTTTTTTTTTATTTCTAAACTTCAGCAGACTTATGTTGGAATCTCTCACTATTTCCATGTAATTTTTTGTTGGACAATTAAATCCTACAAAGCGAGACAATTTGAATTGAGATTTTTAAAGATATCCACTCTTGTTTATCAGTCATGTCTTTCTCCTATAAGCTTAATTTGCTATTCAGGATACCATAATTACACACTTGAACAAGGAAAAACATGAATAGCTAAGGTTCTTTAAAATACATCCAAGTCAATCATCATGTTATCCATACAGTGATCTTCATCTTTCTTTTTTTCTAATATTTTCATTTCGATGACAAGACATAGTTTAAGATAAATTAGTTTAAAGATACAATAATCTAACAACAAAATATTCAAACATACCTTCTGTATTGGCTGAAACTGGATGCCTTCAAACAAGAAATGATACACAGATCCCATATGATCGGTCATCATACGAAACGTTATTTCAAAAGCAGCAGTTCTTTTTGAACTGATGGTTTGGAAGAGTTCAAACATCCACCATCCATCGCCGTCTATCTTATGAGAATACGAAACATATAAGTCAGTGTTGTTGTTTAAAGTGTACATCAGATTAACATCCTCCGTACGAAACGAAGAATCGGGTTTGCATACAAGGTAAGCTACATATGTGACATCTGATGACAGAAACTGTGTTCTTATCTTGACTTGCAATGGATGATCTTGAGAAAACCTAACATGTGCTATCTTAGAGAATCTGAAAATGTTAGACAACATACAAGCATATCAGTGAGTTTTCTTGATTGTAAAGACTTGTTAAAACACGTCAAGCAACGAATTGGAATTCATTTATGACATTTAAAACACAAATAAATATTAAAATTTTGTCTAACTGGTGAACTGATTTTGTATATTATCAAGTATAAAAGAAAGAGAAGAGAGATAACCGAGATTCAGGTGCAGATCGTATTGTGCATCTATCTCCATTTGGAGGCATGACCTTGATTGCTGTTGCTGATATCATTTCTTGAGTCTTTCCATAATCATTAACTGACAACCACTATGAATTAGACAAATTTAATGAGACCATGTTTGAGTAATTTAAGCGCAAACAAAGTGCACATTCAAGATAAAGAAAAGAAAAAAAGCACACTAATATGAAAATAAAATATATATAAATAGTCATAAGAAAACTACATTAATAATAATTATTATAAAATTAATCCATTATCCACGCATGCCCGTCTGTGCACACCCTTGTGCACGTGCGACGCTTTTACGCACACATGCCCCACCTGAAGTTTTATTTTTTAAAACAAAATTATAAAATTAACCCTTTGGGTAATAAATATGAAAAATTCACAATTTTTTTTGGGGTTCGAAATCAAACCTAAATCTTTTAAGTTTTTTAATCAATCATATCATAATTTTTCAATTCCATTTTGCTTGCATACATGTTTCTTACACACATATGGTAGGTTATGTACATAAAAAGCCATCAAACTAAATTGTCATCATGTACCTTTTACCTATGCATGTATTGATAATATAACCTACACTTGTGTATGTATACATAAAGTTTTTCCATCTTCAAAGTTTTTCACATTGTAAAAAATCAATCATTCATTTTCTTCTACTTGTTTTTCACAATAGATAGTGTTTTGTGTAGATCCCTCCCCTCGTGATTAATCGATTTTTTTAACTCATAGTAATGCTATTATTTTAAAAATGCATACATATTTTTGAAATCCTTTTTAGGGCTAAGTTTTTGTACAAGTGCTTGTTCACAAGGTTTTTCATCATCATTAGAGGATAAAAGAAATACTATGTATTTCACTATAACAAGATAAATATAATAAAAGAGGAATAACATACTACTTTGTCCTCATCCACAAGAATTCCTTTAGCTACTGCAATATATGATAGAGGACTATCTCGCAAGCTATACATGGCTTTTATGACATCATAATCTATACCAATCTGATGGACATTAATGACAACTCCTTTAGTATAGAGAAATATGCAATTATTGTTTTATAACATTAATGGTGCCTAATAATAGAAAGAAAAGAAATACACTAAGAGAAATAACAAACAAATAAACCTACCCATTAAAAATCCCACTAGATAGTAGGGTGTGTGAGGGGTGGGACAGAGACAAACCTTACCTTTATTCAATAGAATAAAGAGGTTGTTCCAAAGAGAAATAACAATTATAAATTACACACAACTATGTCTTATGGTCCGTAGAAAAGGAAGAAAACACATATTTTTGTTTTCAAGATTTGTAATGTATAACTTTAAACAACTATAGTGTCTATATGTTGTTAAACTAAACTACACATGCCTAGAGTGAAATCTCACTCACTGTAGGGTCTAGGAAAGATGAGATGAAAGCAAACCTAGTCCCATGAGATAGAGGTTGCAACCAGATAGACCGTGACCCAGTAACATCATAGCATACCAGAAAGCTAATATCATAAATCCCAAAAACATACACGAAAAACCACAATTATAGCATATCAAAATAATGTAGCATAAAGCATATACCATCATATAGTTTAATAGGAACCAAAGGCAAAAGAGAGAAACACATAAAAAAAATCCTAAGACTAAAACAACTCGAGTAACGGTCTGGGTCGGCCTAACCAAGATATTATATGCTTTGATCCTGACGTACCACCATCGTAGAAAACTAAATCTAGAATATGAAGGCTTTTATAACTGGAAGATAACGAATTAAGTTTTGAGGATTTCCCAACATAACAAGAATTACAATGCAAATCAAATGTCTTATTGGAAATAGGTAAACAACACTTTGATAACATAGTTTGAAAAAGTTGATGGTGTAAATGCCCTAAGCATGGATGCCATGTGGTAATAGATGCACGAGAGGTAGAAAATGCAACTTTGGAAACTGGTTGAGCTACAGGAAGGGTGATTGGATGAGTCCATTGTCACTTGGACCCATGAGGAGGATATATGCTTGTCCTTGTCCTTCACAACAAAAAAAGTGGAATGAAATTCAAAATAAACATTGTTATCATGACATCTTTTGAACAAAAGGAAGATTTCATTTGATTTAAGGAACATGAAGAATATGGTTAAGGAAAAGGTTTTATTACGTGAGTAGTAACAAGAAGAACCAATATGTAAAATGGGTAAACCAGTACCATTACCAACGTGCAGACTGTCATCACCGTAGTAGGGGCTCAACAATGTCAAATTCGAACATATCATGTACTACGTGATTGCTTGAACCTGTGTTTGAGATCCAAGAGGTCGATGGTTGTGAGCGGTAATCTGCAAAATTTGCGGATGGCTGTTGTCTTGGGTGGAAAGTGGATGGGTCACAATTCGGGCATTGTGATAGAAGCCTAGAAGCTGACATATTCCACACTTGTTACATGTCACATATACCTTATTTTGATTCAAGGCCCAACTATATTGCCACGACCTGCGGTTGCCTCCTTGATTACGATTACTGATGTAATTACGTCCTCCATGCCCACGATTTCCACCTCGTCCCCAATTGTTGTTTCCTCTCCGTTTGGTAAAGTAACCTTGTGATCGCTGCTGGGTGGATGTAGATATAGGCTGCAACTAGAAACATTCATCGTCGCTTATGTCCTCACATGAGTGAGAAGACTGGCTTTGTTGAAAGGTGCCATTTCCATGACGTAGAAACCGGCGTTACCTTTCTTTCTCAATCCGTTGTTCCAACTCGTTTATGGAAAATTCGCCTTTGATACGGTTGTCAATCTCATTAATCGCATGTGGTCCCTCACCTCATCCAACACTCTCCTTTCAGGCACATCTTTAATCACATATCAAATTTGTCTTTTCTTATGGGTTTTTGGGTACCATGTTACCCGATCTTCATCCACATAACAAACACAAATGGACTTTCGTTCTATACCCTGTGTCTTTTCGGGTATAGTCCATTTCACCGCAACTATAAATGCATTGTTTTTTTACATCCGATCACGACTTGTATTGCCCATCACGTTAGTTTGAATTAGCAATGTTTTCCTTTCCAATCCTCTCAATAACCAAAAATCTTGACCCAAGGTATAAACATTACGTGCCACGTGAGAGCAAGCCACGTCCTTTTTTAGCAGTCACATCATCATTGAACTAACGGAGTTAGATTTTTTAACGGGGATCCAATGAAAAATAATAATACGAGAGTAAGGACCGGTGACAAGAATATTCTCAGTTGAGATTAATAAAATCCAATTCCCCAAAGTTTTCCAAATGATTGAATTAGACATTGACTCAAAATCTGTAACGAAAGCTCGCATATCCTTGGACGATACTCGGTATCTTACATGCACTATACTACGCTCACTGTGGGTACATCTGTCTTAAGAGTGTTGTAGTTAGTGATTATTAGCATATCTACAATTTAAGGCTTTTTGTGTTTAAAACTAATCTTTTTTTATACTCATTATAAAACACACCAACGGACTTAAGTGGGCTCCACGTGCTAGATTATTTAGGGCTTTGCAGTCACTTGGTTTTAGTGGAAAACTTTCCATATTCTACTAAAGCGTGTGAAGGCTAGGCCGACTTCTCTGAGACTACACATATACTCAATAATGGAAAACTAACAAAAATCTTTTTAGAACACTTAGTTTCAAATAAGCTTATCACAAAAAACCCTCTTGAATGATATATATCTATAATAAATATATGTACTTACAATAAGACTAGTACAACTTGTACCAATGGTTAAAACTTAAAACACTTGAAAAAAAAAAAAGCATAAAACTGTTTAAAAGTTAGTTGTTCATGGTAGCATATAAAAGATGATTATGTGTATGTATATCAGGAATTCAGGATCAAGATATGTATTTTTAACTAATATTGCATTAACATTACAACGTTATTGAATAAAGTTAACTTAATATATATAGACTGGAATAAACATAGTGAATTTTAATAAAATCTAACATACCTCTAATACCAATGTTTCCACAAGTTTCTGTTCCACCAAAAGAATATTATAAAAGTTTGTCATCACCAAGATACATAGTCAAAAAGTAATCCTTTAATAATAAACAAATGTCGTCTAACCTGCAACTCGCGTGCTTCCTGAAGTTCCATCAACCAAAATAGAAAGGTTTTTAGTATAGAAACAAAGAAACTTGTTAATATTCCAGCAAATTTGTACGTACCTGCATTTGACATGTTTCCACAAGTTTCTGTACAAGCAAGTAAACTATCAGAAAAAGTGTATGAGATGATATATATATATATATATATAGGATGGGGATCAAATGAAAACCACTAAAAGTTGTAAAAACCGTGAAAACTACTACATACCAATATTTTTTTCAAATTTTTTTT
>WOUH02001913.1:0-20288 GCA_009936405.2 Stevia rebaudiana
TCACGCCCAGAATGGAAACAAGTTTTTTACACGTGGACAGCCACGTAGGCAACTGTGGGACCGCGTAGACAGCCACGCAGATGCCACGTAGACAGACCCTTAACGTCGTTAGGGTTTTTTTAACGGCGGTCCATTTTTCAAACAAAGAGTAAAAGGTGGCACCGCTGAGAGTGATATTTCCAGGTGGGATTATTATCCACCAATTTCCAAAAGGTGGGATTATTTCAGTCCAATTTGCATGGAAAATCCAAAAACAAAAATAGTTATTAGTTAGAGAGTGTCGTGCCATATATCCCTAGAAGATCCAACACTTTTAAATGAGTATGTATGATCTTTCTATCATCATTTCATAAAAGTTTAGGGGTTCATAATACGTTAACAGAATTTAGAATTTCATTTTTATGATAATATATAATTAGAATTTTTAACATATTGAATAATTATAGCTATGAATAAAAAGGTGAAATTGCCATTTATTTTATTATTTTATTTTGATAACTTGTGTACTCTTCCACCATTTTCTATCATTTAAAGTCTCTTATTTCTATTTGTTATCATGTCTTTAAAAGTTTACTTAAGGTCCTAAACACTAAAAATAAATAAAAAACATGTGTAAAATTTTAACTTGTGAACTTATGTCCCTAAATCAGGAGGTGTCTTTGTGTGAACAAGGAAAGTTTTGAAAGTTGATTGCTTGTTGGAACCATCTTATCCTTCACCCCACTTGCATGCAAGGGAAGGAAACTAACTCACAAATTTGACTCACTTCTAAACTCTATTTATATTCAACCTACAATCCCACAAATAATCATTACATATTCAACAATCTTTCACCTTTCTCTTGATTGAAACCTACAAAATTATTATTATCTATCAACCAAAACATGATCAAGATATTGAGCTCCATCAACCTAATTTTAACAATTTGTTTCTCATTTACCAATTTCCTGGCCCAATCGGCCCCAAAAAATGCTATAATATCTCAAATTCCTGGGTTTCATGGTACTCTACCTTCAAAACATTATGCAGGGTATTTTTAATCGATCTTTACTTTCTTTCTTTATTTGTTGATGTTTTCATATAATAATTAAGTTTGATTTTTATTGATGAATTTTTTGTGATCTTTAATGAAATTGTAGGTATGTGACAATAGATGAAAATCATGGCAAGAAATTGTACTATTATTATGTGCTTTCAGAAAGAAACCCATCTCGAGATCCAGTGGTTCTTTGGCTCAATGGTGGTCCTGGTTGTTCAAGTTTTGATGGGTTTGTTTATGAACATGGTATAGTACGTTTTTTTAAAATTTTTATCATATGTTTAACTAGAATATATCATGTGTCTTTCTTGATTCTTTTCATGTAAATTCTCTTAATGTTTTTGTTAGTTAGTACCAAATAGCAAAGGGAACTTGCATGAAATCTTTACTTGATAAAGATTTGCGACAAGTTTCAAAAATTGCAAAGATTATTAATAAAATTCATCTAAAAAAGAGTAGACAAGTCCCATAGTGGCCTAAATTTAGAGATTGTGTGAGTTCATAAAAAAAAGTTGAGGAAATTTCTAGCTAATTCTCTAAATATGATATATGCAAACAATCATAAAATCGATATACAAAAGAGATATAACACACACACACACACACACACACATATATATATATATATGCATAATGCATATGAGTGGTTCCTTGATTATTTGTTTGGTCTAAGAGAAACTAAATATTATTTTGCAGGTCCATTTAATTTTGAAAAAACCGGAAGCTTGCCGAAGCTTCATCTCAATCCGTATACATGGACCAAGGTTTATATGCGTTCGTGTTTTTTGATATGATATGTTATTAAGTACATTTGTTTTATAAATAACAAATAATGATAATAATCTTAGTTGCTAACTTTAAATAAATTTGTTTAGGTTTCAAACGTGATATATTTGGACTCTCCAGCTGGAGTTGGAATGTCTTATTCGGGGAATAAAACAGACTATTTCACCGGGGATAAAAAAACAGCTTTAGACTCTCACAAATTTCTCCTTGAGGTATTCTTGAAAAGATAAAATTAAAAAAATATATATAAAAAACTTTATACGAATAATATCGAGCTTATGTGTTATATATGCTATATTCATTGTATATTAATGCTGTAGAATATTATTGTTGTTTCTAGAGGCTTTTTATTTGGAACTTAACAAACCACTATTAGTCATAATGATTATGCTTGTTTTTTTTTTTTTAACTTGTCCATACACCCACAAGCGAGTATACGTACGTAACACATCATGTTTAATGTTCATAAAGTTTGATTGCATGCACATGTTGGTAACAAGTTATTGCTTTGTGTTTTGGATGGTTATTTTTATACCGGTTACGACAAAATTGATTATCGAATTGAAGGGTAAAACACAATTACTTATTTACCCTATTTAAACCTAATTTGAGAGATTTCCAAACCATCTGTAATTTCACCCAAATTGCTAATATCCCTTTCACCATTTTGTTTAACAATTTATAGAATAATTTGCTTGAACATTCACGGTTCTGTTATTATAACCTTAAACACGAGAACCATTCTTTATTTTATTATTGTTGATTATCTGATTCTAATTATTTAGTATCGCATATTCATATAATTAACACTACCCAAGACTCACATCTAATTATAAACACCCTTCATTATCTAAGATGCACATATATCAAAACCATCATTAGCAGTTTCTCCTCATGTTTCTAGATCGAATAATTTAAGATTTTAGAACCTAATAATCATTGAACATATATAAATATATAATCTTGTATTTGTGTGATTTTAGTGGTTCAAGTTATATCCCGAATACCTTTCAAATCCATTTTACATTGCTGGTGAGTCATATGCTGGAGTTTACGTCCCTACATTATCGTATGAAGTGGTGAAAGGTAAATCATTTATAGTTTAACCGCGAATAACACAAGTTGGAGATAATTCCTATAATACCCTTCTTGATATTATTTAGGACTTGACGCTAGTGATAAACCTACTCTTAACTTTAAGGTACATTCTCGTAAAAAAACTGCAACTACTAATTATCTTATTATTACAACTTTAAACAACAAAAGCACATCGATCTAAACACTATTTAACATTTCAACACCCGTTTATATTAATTATTTGCGACAATTTTAATTTTAATTTACAGGGATACATGATTGGAAATGGTGTTACAGATGAGGTGTTTGATGGAAATGCTCTTGTTCCATTTACACACGGAATGGGACTTATTTCAGATGAATTTTATGAGGTGTGCTTTGACATTTGTGGTCAAATCTATTACTTTCCAAGTTCAACATTTACTATAAATTTCATCACAAATATGAGATTAATTACTCTATTCTTTTGGTAGCAATTGGTTGAGAGTAATAATCCTGAATATAATTTCAAAATTTTGGTATAATTTTCATATCAAATTTGAAGTTAAGAGCTAGAAGTCTAGAACGTTTGACTTCAAAAGTAAGAACATATATACTTTCTCTTTGTGGTTTCGTGTTTAAGTTTAAATGTCAAATATGTTATCTTCAAGATTAAAAATTTATGGATATATACTCTTCGTAAAAATAAACACATACCCACAATGATCTTTATAATAATGTTTCGTAAAGTAGTTAGAAAACTGTCATTCGTCATTACATTTACATCATCTCTTCTAATGTACCTTCGATATTTGTGCTCAAATATTTAATCTACAAGATCCTTTTCAATTTTTTTTTTATAAATTTAACATTTAATTGTATCCTTATGAACAAAGGTTGACCGTAAACACATGCAGGAACTTAAAAAAGTGTGTCAAGGAAACTATTACAGTCCTACAAACATCGATTGTGAAAGCAAGCTTTCAAAACTTCATCAAGTAATATCTTTCTCATAAATTATATGTGTTACATATATAGTATTCTTGCTTATATATTATTTAAATTTATAAACTCAGGCTATTCATGGGCTAAACATCTATGACATATTAGAACCGTGTTACCATGGTGATGGTTCAAGTGAAATTAGAGTCGAAAAGTCAAAGTTGCCAGCAAGCTTTAGGAAATTGGGTGAGACCGAAAGACCCCTACCGGTTCGAACCAGAATGTTTGGGCGGGCTTGGCCCTTTAGAGCCCCGGTTAAGCCTGGTTATGTGGCTTCTTGGCCCGAGCTTCTCAATGGTGCAGGAATTCATGTTCCATGTGTAGTAAGTCATTTTTTGGGTTGGTCTAGATTATACCTTATTTATAAATTATAACGAGTCAATGGGGGCTATTAAATAGGTTTTCAAAAGCTCATTAATTATTTCATTATTTTATATTATATATATATTTGTAGATATTTTTCATATATTAATAATTATAAGATCTTTATACCAAAATATATATACGTTTAGTTATTTTTATCAAAAAACTAAAAATAAAACAAAAGTGATTAAGTGAATATATATATAATAATATAATATATTAAATAAAAAATACATAAATACAAGGTTTGTTTAGGCTCGCTACCCTATTTAGGCTTGGGCTTATTTATTAATGGAGCTTCAATAAAAATATTCGAACTTTGGCTCGAGCTCGATTAATCTCGACTCGATTCGATCTCAAATAGCTTGCAAGTCAAATTGACTCGTTTACACCCGTATCAATGGTTAAAACTAACATAGTAGGTTCAAAACAAACAAGTTAAACGGTTAATAGTTATTAAAACTATGGTTTTTTTTTTCTTTTGTTATGCGTTTGTAGGATGATGAAGTAGCAACCGAATGGCTAAACAATGAAGAAGTTCGGAAGGCAATTCATGCCGACCCGGTAAGACAAAACATTTTTCTACATTTTGTAAAATTGCACCAACCGAATTCTTGACGACAATTAAATTATTTTTTTTACAGTTTAGTGTAATCGGACGCTGGGTGATATGTACCGATATTATACGGTATCAACATGATGCTGGAAGCATGATACCGTACCATAAAAACCTCACTGCACGCGGTTATCGTGCGCTTATTTTTAGGTATATTTTATCTCCAACACAAGATACTCATGATGTTTATACAAATTATGTTCATCATGGGTCACATGAGCATTTACTATGAAAAGATATGAAGTAAGTTAGGTGGTAATTTCAACTTATATTATTGGTAAAAAATAACTTGGTTACTAAAATCGCTAATAAAATATACGTTGGCTTTTATTTCGCGTATAATTTAAGGATGGATGGAATTTGCCCAATAGTTTTTTTGTAAACATAGTTAGCACAATTAGTTATGAATTAGTTGGACAAAAGTTATCTTGATTCTACCCGACCCGTACAAAAATATAGTTCTTTCAACCACCTATGCTTAGCAACTAACTATGAAAATAAAAAAGGAGTTTATGTGTTGCAACAATTTCTCATATATTCATTTCTTCTCACATTATATATTTAGGATACAAAATATAAATGTTATAAATTTTGAATGCTCGTGTAGCGGGGATCATGATATGTGTGTTCCTTTCACCGGAACTGAAGCGTGGACTCGATCATTAGATTACAAAGTTATCGATGAATGGAGGAGCTGGCTTGTTGATGGTCAAGTCTCGGGGTATATGGTTTAATTTTTAATAGAAAACAAAAAAGTATAAACGATTTCTTGTTATGATGTCTATATTTATACATCAATGTTTCTTCGTTTGCAGATATATACAAGGATACGATAATAACCTCACCTTTCTCACCGTTAAGGTTTGTCATACAAAAATTTACAAATGCAAAAACAAAAATAAAAAATTAAAACAATTTCTAATAGTGTTTTAAGGCATCCAACTTTAAGTGCATGTTCTAAACCGTTAATTGGATATGATGAATGAATAACCGGTTATATGGTAATGTTATTGTAGGGATCGGGGCATACGGTACCTGAGTACAAACCAAAGGAAGCGTTGGCGTTTTACACGCGTTGGTTAGAGGGGGAAAAGATGTAAATAAGAAAATTAAATGGATCACTTTACTATGCTGTTTGATATGTATTACATGCTTGTCAATCCAATAAAAATTTGTTGTCAAGGGAAAAAAAAAGCACAACAAATGTCATGAAGCAGGGTACAGAAATTATAATTTTATTAACATATCCAATAATATACATTTTATCCATAACAAAACCAAACTGACAATAATATTGTTATCCAAGCAAACGAAATAACAATTCAAGAAAGTAGAGATCGTCCTCAAATAGTCCCTCCAATATTTTCTCCTAATTTTCCTCTCAACCTCAAACCCTCTCAAGTTGACCAAATCCCTCCTAAACCACTTAACATTTGTTACTATTTTTGCATATTTTATTATCTTTCATGATGCTTTTCAACCATAATATCATATCTATGTTCTTCCAAAACCCGAGTCATCTTTATTAATCCTTCCTTGTTCCCTTCTATCTTATCTAACAATTAAACATTTTAACCAATTTTATTAACATACATGTTACTTCCATCAAATATGGATCCAACAGAGCTACGCCGTGTTTTTCAAATGTTTGATCGTAACGGTGATGGCAAGATCACAAAACAAGAACTAGCAAAATCTCTAGAAAACCTTGGGATATACATCCCAGATAATGATCTCACACAAATGATCGAGAAAATCGATGTCAATAAGGATGGATTTGTGGACATGGAGGAATTTGGTGAACTTTATCAAACGATATTGGGCGAGAGAGATGAAGAAGAGGATATGAGAGAGGCATTCAATGTGTTTGATCAAAATAGAGACGGGTTCATCACCGTTGAAGAGCTCAAGTCAGTTTTGGGCTCACTTGGGTTAAGACAAGGTCGATCCATTGAGGAATGTAGGCTCATGATCAAGAAAGTGGATGAAGATGGTGATGGAATGGTTAACTATAGAGAGTTTAAGCAAATGATGAAGGCGGGTGGTTTTGCCGGGTTGGAAACTTAATTTACATACTTCTTTTTCATAACTTGATTTGATTTTCATGTCATTGGAAAATTGTATAAATACGTAACCTCTTTTTTAAGAAATATTTCTTACTATTTTAAAAGCACATATGCTACACGCTTTAGGTCACCAAAATAAATAATTACAAAAATTATTACTTGTATGAAATCTATATATTACATGAAACAAAGAAGAGTTGTTAAAGTACAAAAGTCAATTAAAAACAAAACATATAAGCTAATTGTCAATCTCTAAATATTAGCTTGTATAAAAGATTTAACGTTTTATTTAGATAATTTCTCTTAATTTAATATTAATATTTTAACTATGATATTTTTTACACTAAAAGGTGTTGTGTATAACTTTTCATGCGTGAAACCATATTCTTTCAAATACAACTCAACTTATGAAATAGAAGTCCTTTATTTTTATTAATTATCATTTCAAAACAAACTGATGTACGTGAATATTGTTTCTGTGACATTTTAAAGGTATCATTTTTTCAGAATATACAAAATTTATTCTTGGATAATGTGTATCTAATATTACCGGTGCATATGATTTGTAATTCTATTTGATGCTTATGGAGTGAAATAATTTGGAGTCAACTATCATTACATTAATGGTAGTTAGTCTCATGAACTAGCGGTAGGTAGTCTCGTTGACGATAGTTAGTCTCATGAACGTAGTTAACAACAATTAGAAACCTCGATGACCCAGACCCGTAAATTGGCCCGATAAGAACTCACCATGTAGTTTAGAGCGAATAAGAGAACCACAAGTTTCAATTTATTCTAAGCAATTTAACCGGTCACCCACATGTTAACATGTCAACCCAACACAATTCATATATTCCATATAATTATTAGTTAGAGACATTATCATACAAAATTAATTATTAAATTTTGTTATTTCTTCTAAATTATTATTTGAAGCAAATTAAAGTTGTGGGTGTCTGACTGATAACAGCTTGAGCGTTATAGTAAATTTTCACTAAAAACCTGAGACACCATAAACCCTAGTTCATCTTACATGAAATAATTTGACGGAAAAAAAGAAAATCAAGAAATGGTGATGCGAGCTGCTACTTCAATTGCATTTTGCAAATCGAAACACCTAAAGAATCTCATCTTCAACCCTTTTATATACTGTCAATTTCTCCACAAGCCCAGGTACACACTTTCTTCGATTTCGAACTGTCGAAGATCTAATTAAATTGATATCGTTATTGCATCTGCGTGATTTGAACTTAAAATTGAGCAAATTACAAGTCTGTTGTGTTTAATTCCTTACAAATGTTGGTATGTTAGGGAAATGATTGTGTCATTTGCTAAATTTCGTGCTTAGTGATTCTTATTCTGTTACTTCTTACTTCTCTGTGCATATTCAAACTCCCATCAATTCTCAGATTATTGTCGTTTGTGATTGGTGTTCATTTCTGCTAGATATGTAAATTCATTATAATCAAAGAACATATAGTAACCAGGTATTGAATCTTTAGAGAATGAAGAACAATTTAGGATTATTGTATCTGTAACGTTTTTTTTCCTCTCTGTTATTCGTTCTCATTGGCAATTTAAACCCGGATTGATTTGGATTTCTAACGGGTCAAATGGGTAGAATTAACTAAAAATGCTTGAAAGGAAACAGATTGAAAGGGGAAATAGTTGCCTAAGTTTATTCTTAATACATAAAACCGCCTAAATCGTTCATTAAAAGATTAATTATTATTGAAATAACTTAATTTCTAATCTTTTTCACACATTAATTCTATAAAAAAAAAGCTGTGTTTACAGAAAATATATACCAAATTCCATGTTTTGACCAGATTGATTTGGTTTGTGTTTCATTTCTAACCAGTCAAATATGTGTAATTAACAATAATTATTTAAAAGAAACATGTCAAAAGAAGCAACAGTCAGCCAAGTGTATTTTCATCGCATAAAACCTCATAAATTAATTTATTAAAAAGTTTTATTATTGAAAGAGCGTAGCGTTTGTAATTTGTAAGCGTATTCGACACTTTTTTTTATAAAAAAGTAACTTTTTTTTTTTTTGCTGAAAAATGTCTTATTTTTTTTATCTCTGTTTTCCCCAATTATAGAATTTTTCTGTTAATCTCATTTTGTAGTAGTTTTTGTGATGTTATACACAAGGTTTTGGATCATGAAGCATCGGTTATATCATATGATACAAAAAGATACCTCACGGGGGGTATCATGTGGTGTCATTCGGCTCCTATTGACACGGTTCACAAAGTTGTTGAGCCAGACACAAACTGCGGGACCCACACGGTAGCTAATGGTTCAAGTGAAGCAAAACCGAAGAGGAAAAAGTTGAAGGGAAAAAGAGCGGTTGTAAGGTGGTTAAAGTTTTTTAGATACAAGAAGAAGAAAGATTATGAAAGAATGACTGCAGAAGAAAAACTTTTATTCAAATTGAGAAAAGTAAGTTTTGGTTATATACATGTTAATTATTGCATGTTTTTATCCAAACTGTTTGATAAGTATTTTTTCGCAGTGTTGTAAAAATCGGGATTAATCGGTAATTGGTGGTCCATCGTTGTGATTTCACCTAATCGTCCATATAATTGGTAGGAAGCAAAATTTGGTCAAAATCGGTCAAAATTGGTCAGAATCAGTCAATATCGGTAAAAAATGTGTGTGTGTGTGTATATGTTTGAAAAATTGCATACACAAATTTCAACTTGATTAATTTCGAGTAATCTTTAATAATCCCAATCAATCACTAGTTGGTACCCAACCTCCCACCTAGCGATTGCTACAAAACTGATTATGGGCTGTTTGGATGTAGGTATTTTAGGGGGGTGTTTGGACGTGTGCTTTAAAATTTATTATGCAATATTGGATAATTAAATCAGATAATTAGAGTTTGGATGTGTTTCTGTTATATGGAGTTGTGATATTTGGATAATATATGTTTTAGTGCTTAGCAAAATTATCATTGTTTAAGAAATCAATAGATAAAATTACCGTATAAAATCTTTTTTGGAGAAAAAAAGAGTTCAGTTTTAAAATGGAAACTAGATTTGCTCGATTAGGCAAAAACGGTTGATTAGTAATCACATACTTTTTTGCAGTTAGCATGAAACTGGTTATTCAAAACTGGTTATTTAATAAGTTATTAATTATCATAAGAGAGAAGAGTTTTTGTATTAAAAACCGATTATCGCATAATCATCTTCAAAACACAAATAATATCATCCCTAAAGCAAGGGTTAGGATGGTAATTTTACATGTTTTCAACAATTTCCCACTTGTTAGATTTTTCTCCATATCCATATTATGACCATAAATAATAAAAAAAATACAAAAACTTTTATCAGTTTTAACTAAACTCACATAGTTAATTATTACAAGCTATTGAATCTTATTTTCAGGCTCAAAGAAAAGAGAAACAAATAACGGAAGCCCTAAACAAGATCGAACCAAAAGAATCATCAGAAACGACTCATGATCCAGAAATCCTAACCCCCGAAGAACATTTTTATTTCTTGAAAATGGGAAAGAAAAGCAAGAATTATGTACCGGTTGGAAGACGGGGAATATATCAAGGTGTAATTCTAAACATGCATTTACATTGGAAAAAACACGAGACGTTACAGGTTATAATAAAAACATTCACCCCGGATGAAGTCAAAGAGATGGCTGTTGAGCTTGCAAGATTAAGTGGTGGAATTGTTCTTGATATTAATAATGACACTATTATTATGTATCGAGGGAAGAATTATTCACAACCGCCTACCGAAATTATGTCGCCTAGGGTTACTCTACCTAGGAAAAAGGTACTGATATTAATGCTAACTTCCGTTAACATTTTTGTTAAATTAGAGTGTATGACCAAAATACCCCTTATCTAGCCAAGGGGTATCTTGGTCATTTCATCGTAATTTAACAGAAGCTAGCTAATATACCCAAACTCGTTACAAAATTAAAAGCGTAGACTCAAACCTGTTACTTAAATCCTTTGTATCCAAACTCTGTTACTTTCTGCAAACTACAGGGACCATCTGTGTAAGTGTGTGATTAACTCTGTTCAATATTATAGTTTTTGTGATCATTTTTAATATAAAAGTGTACAAAAATAGATTAAAAAAAAGTGTTTGGCACGTTTGCCAAATATAATCCGACCCGTTTGACCTGCACATAAAGGTTGTCAGCTACTTGATTTGAACCCATTTTGACCCGTTACCCTACGTGTTCCTCTTTCTACCTTTGGTTTTTTATTTTTTAAGCAGTAAAATAGGTGTAAATACCCAATATTTGTGACTCCAACATTTAATAATCAGTTTTATAATACACATCTAAACATACCAATAGTATTATTTTTTGTTTTGTATCTTGTAGGCTTTAGACAAATCAAAGTACAAAGACGCCCTTCGTGCTGTCAGGAGATACATTCCCATACTTGAACAAGATCTTGAACTTCTTCGTGCAAAAGCTGAAAACGAACCAGGGGTATATCTGGAAACACAATTATCCGACACTGAAGTAGCTGAACCTGAAGATTATTCAACCATACAACTCGAAGCTAAAGAAAAACTTCAAGAAATTGCTAAAAATGATAGATTTCAAGATGATGATTCTGTGACGGGTTCAGAACTAGTTTCAGATTCAGAAGATCTGTCTGATATTTTTGAGACAGATTGTGAAACAGATCAAGAGAATGATGAAAAACCGCTTTATTTGAACGAATTTGAGAAGTTTCCTGTAGAAAGTAACGAGGTTGAAGATGATTTTGAGGAACATTTAAGGCAGATATCTGCTAATTCAAAGAAGGAAAAGGATTCACGGTTGGATTTTGATGAGGTTGATCGTGTGGTTCTGAGAGCTGCTTCCCTTCTAAAGAAGAGAAGATGAATTACTCTTTGAAATGTTAATTGATTTGATAACAATATTAATCTAAATGTATTCTGGTTTATATTTTACCTTGCAAATCCTGAAACTTAGACTATTGTTTTATTAACGGGTAAAAATAGTTCAACCAGGACACATGTTACCTAAATATGATCTATATAATGTTACCTAAACGCGTTGACAAACACTATTTAAGTTGTAAATGTGTTAATGTAGATTGTAATAAATGCGTTAAATGGGTTATAGGTTGATCCGTTTAAGTATCATGTTAAAACATGTCAATTATAACCCAACACATTTAATTATGTCACACACAACGCAAAACCTGATTATTGATTTATTTCTGAGTCATGTTCATTTCATGTATCGAATCGTGTGTTGAGAAGACTAGTTTTGTTAACTTTCAATATTTTCTACACAACTGCCATATGCTAGACCTGTATACTTTTTAACTAAATACAAAAACTTGTAAGCAACATTACATTTGGTAATTTTTCGCCTTTTGTGGATCAAAGATATCAGGAACATTCACACCCGATTAAGCAAAATAGATCTTCAAGAATGCTCCTTTTAAATGACATCGATCTCCTCGCAAGAGTTTAATATTGTTAAAAGATGCAACTATCACTTGTTTCCATAATTGTCAATAGTCACTCTTTGCTCTATTATGCTCCCAACTGCAACCAATTTGCATTTCTATTTGCACATCTGCAACTACTTTTTCCTTTTACATAAATAAACAAAAACTAATTGGAAAGAATCAGAAAGGTGGGATAATGGGCCTTTTAAGTACGGGTCAAATGGGCCACAGATGGAGATGGGTTGGTCCATTCACACTTTTTGTCTTATTTAAAAAATGCTATGGTTCTTGTGGTTTGCGCAAAGTAACAGACTAACAGGTTTGGGTTTTATCACTTTATGCTTTCAACTTTGTAACGAGTTTGGTTATTAATTAAGAGACTAACTTTCGTTACCTTTTCTGTTAAATTGGGGTGAGATGACCAAAATAACCTTTCACTTTTTGTATAGCCAAAGTCAACGGGTATTGTGGTCATTTCATGATTTCATCCTACTTTAACATAAAACTTAACGTAAGTTAGCCTTAATACCTAAACTCGTTACAAAACTGAAAGCATGAAACCTAAACTTGCTACTTCAAACCCTTGGTAACCACCAAAACTAGTTTTTGCAAACCATAGATACCATCTGTGTGTGTTTAACCCTTTTAAATTATGGACTTCATTTTCACCTAAATTATTAGATTTGACCCGTTTGAGATACGAACAAACCCAAATCAACTCATTCACAAGTAAATACCTCTAAAATGCTGACTTTGTATGCAAGAGTTGCTCTAACATCTACAGTCTTTTGTCTTTTGTTTCTATACCTCTCATATTATTAACGGCAACTTGTATTTTTGATGATAAAACTTGCGTCTGTTGGTCAACGTCCCTCAAAAATGTGCTTAAATGCTCCCTGTAAAAGTTAATTAGTCGATCTTGATGCTTCAACTCTGCAGTCAATGCTTGAATTTTCCGTGCTTTACAATCCTACCAAGAACAAAATATATTCCATGGATCTCTGTTATATGAACATAAATTAAAACAAGTTACGGTGTTGTAAAAATCAGGATTAATCACTAATCAGTAGCCAAACATTGCGATTTCACCTAATCAGATCATAGAAATCAGCAACGGTCCTAATCGGTCAAAATTTGTTATCATATCTGGATTTTTCAATAAAAAATATTACTTCATTTGGTCAAATCTTTTTTTAGGTCAATTAAATGGATATATTCAACCAAAAAATCACATGTCGTTCCAAACCCGTTTTGACCCGTTACCACCCAATCCACCGGACCTACTCATTTAGCGAAGGTAAGTTGTACCAATACATAACCCATGGTAGGTAAAATGACCAACTTACCCCTTCACTGTGAGAAAGACAAGCCGAAAATACAAGTGGATGAGTATGTTCTTTTTCAAATCTAGTCACAACCCATTTTCCAAATTTATTAACCTTAACAATCATCATCGCGTTGCAACCTTGTCTTGAACTTGTATGTTGCTTCCTTATTTTCCCAAATTGATTCTTGGATTTTGTATAATAACCCTCTTTATTACAAGAAAGTCGCCGAGAAATAATCTTTTTATCGACTTCTGATCGACGGCATTGATCAATTCGCATTTTGAATCCTACGCGTCTTGCATATTTATCATAAAATTTCTTAGAAGCATCCTCAGAGTCAAACTCCATACCGACACATGGTTCTTCAACTTCCCTTTGATCACATGTAAATTCACTAAAACAACCATTTCCTGTTATCCCACCTGCAAAATTAACATCCATTATTAAATATTTTGGGCGTGTTATTTCAATGAATATTTAACGGTTTCCATATTAGAATTAGAGAAATAGTTGTAAGCTTTTTGGTTGATTGCATAATAAGCTGACATACAATTCTTTTTCCAGTAACAAATTATTTTGGTAACTGTGATGTTTTAATCATAAGTCTTGAAACTTTGATGTTTTATTCTTTTCTAAAAATAATTTAGGTACTAATTTATGAAATTAACTTTAAGGTTCCCTGATTCTGAAGTTAGCATTTCATTCTAAGAATTCACACATTCTATTGAGTTTAGACAGTCTGCCATCTTGTTCTCCAAATGTTTACAAGATCACAGGGATGTTTGGATGTGCATATAGTCTGATTATTGTGATTTGAAACATAAATAACCATTTTTAGTGTTTGGGTAAAGCGATTAAGATTTCTTTGTCAATAAATTATGATCGATATCGTTAGAATTATATAATCATAAACTGATGATATTGTTCAAGGCTTCAAGCACAATAATAAATCCGAAATAGTACAGAAGCAAAAAACTCGAAAGTGGTCATTTTACAATCAACAAATGAAAACTCATCGATTTCGATCAGATTGGGGTTCATACGCTTCAACTAATCGAAGTTAATCCTGATCGAGAAACCTTTTGTGCTTCAAAGAGTTAATCCTGTCATAGAATCACTTGCAGCTGTTCGATGGTAATGATGACAATTAATCTATGTTAAATTAGGGTGTTAGGGTAAAAGTTTAGTGAATCTGCAAACAGTTGAGCTTATAAAGATGAAAAAATGACCTAATCCGGTTGTATCTTGTGATGAATCTCCGGCATGACTGGCGATCATCTCCTCGAAGCAATATCACCGGCGGAGCAGACCAGAATCGCCGGGAAGTGAAGTGGCGACTGATGATTAAAAGCTAAGAAATCAAAAAATAGTTTTTCATAAACCTGGACTTCTGAAAATAACTTTTATTTCAAAACCTTAAAGTAGTTCTAAATTAAAAAAATCATTTTTGATGAATAAACTAAGTTAAATACTTTTAAAAATTTAAAAGTATTAACTCATTAGCTTTTTCACACCATAAAATCTAATCCAAACACCTTTAAAAACTTTTCTTTTTAAATTATTAGTTGATAAACATTTTTTATTTTATTTTTTTTGAGGTTAATTTTGGCAATTTTTAGAAAATGACACCTTTTTAATGATCATTTTCTTTTGGGTCAAACCATAAATTAAATGTGATACTTTTGTTTTATATATGATAACTTAGAAGCTAAAATAGTGGTAAAGACAACCGTATAAACTAAAATGTGATAGTTTTGTTTTATATATGATAACTTAGAAGCTAAAAAATTTAGCTTTAGAAATATCACACAACAATTTGAACAATCTTCCGTTAAACTTATTATGGCGTTGTTTGAATTGGCTTATTGGACTCTGCCATTCGACTGATATGGGAGAACACGTAAAGCGCACCCACAAGGCATCATGTTAGTGGCTTTCAAGGAAAACTGACCTTAATGAAGTTTAATCTTGAGATCTCTAGGTTGGCTCTCCACAAATTAAACCTACACCACTTCCTCGGAGGTTAACTTTTAGCTTTAAGATCTAGGTTTTCAGTTTTAAGGTTAGAAGAGTCGTTTTCTAATACAACTGAAGCTAATTCAGTCGAAGTTCCTTAAAGTTTGTTACAAAGCCATCTTTAATGATTTTAGGCTTTTCCGTTAAACATAGCTTTTTGAGGAATGCTTTCCATCTTGTATATCTCTTAAAATATAAGTTTATACTAAAATTGGTTCTCGCATGTGACCTTGTAGCTAAGTTATATTGGTGGCTTCCGTACGAAAATGGTATGAATTCTAATTTTTGCAAATGCATTTGTAAGAAAACCTAATTCCAAATTATAATAATAAATAGGCAAATTGAATTTAATACTTCAAAATATAATATATTGGCCGATAATAATCTATACTGGCAATGAAACCCATGACGTTTATAACTATCATTTGGTTATCAAGGACAATATTAAAAGTATGATCATCATGGATTTACATTTACTTTTCATTCGATATTGCTCAAAATGATAATTATAAATCAAATAGAAAAACGTAGAAGCAAAATAGAGAATATAAATTTTTTATACAAATACTAGGATTGTCTGGCAACGAACGTAAACGTAGGAACGTCATTGGTTAAACTAACAATCAGAGATTATTATCGACCATTAAGTCATTATTTTTGCTGTCAGAATTAATTTGCCTATATGCTTGTAGCATCTCCAATGGGAGATCCGCTTTAAGGTGGAACAAAACCAGATACCAAAACTGGACGCAGAAACCATTGAAGAGTAATCCAGACACACCTCACGTTCGGAATTCCGCATGGCGTTTGTTATGATGGGATGGTTCCCCATCTCTCAAACACATATATACATACTAAACTATATAAATATAAAAATTATGTTTGAAAGTGAATATATTATTAAAAGACAAAAACTAATTTTGAAAGAATTAGTGAAAATTTGATTTTACAAGTAACGTGGTTAATCCAATTTAGGTTTAAAAAAATCATTGAAGATCATGTTACTTGAATTACCAACCCGAAATAGGACTTATTTATGGCCCCGCGAGGTTTTTCTAGTATTATACGTAAACGACCCAAAAGTTATGTTTTATTCAATCAAACCCAATATTTCCTTTAGCAAGCCAACACTTTTGCTTTCCATTGCACTCCAAGTCACTTGCCTCTACCGACAAAACCCCCCGAAAAATTAAACATCCATTAATAAACCGAAGCTTTCAAGCTTCATTCATGGCGGAGTAAGCTATCATTTCTCTCAATTTTTATCTCAATCGATCGTATGTTAATCAATTTATATTAATCCACTCCGATTCATTGCAGATCTAATCATCATCCAAAGGATTACCACGATCAACAAATCGGAACAAGAATCTCATCATCATCATCTTTACGATCACCGTCAACAACCAGCATCCACGTAACCGCACTCGACGGCCTCGTTAACGTGAATTCCCTCTTCACAATCGCAGTCTTCGTCGGACTTTCACTCACCACTCCCGGCCAACGCAGCCTTGAGAACCGATCCGCCTGCGACGCCGACATATCAGTTGCGAAGAAGCTTCTGGTGTTCGAAGTGGTATCATTTAGCTTCTTCTTGTTCTCGTCTCTCGTGGCTCAAGGTCTAAAACTGGCGATTAATCTGCTCAACAGTAAAGATGTTGATGAAGCTTTTATGGCGCATATTAATCTGAAAGCGTTGCGATTTGGAATGCTTGGATCGGCTGTTGGATCGGTGATGGGGTGTTTGTTCTTGATGCTTTCGATGGTGAGTGTTATTGAAATTCGATTGGGGATGTTGAGTTGTGGGAGTCGATCGACTGTGAATGCGATTGCTTCCATGGTTGTGTTGGTGACTTCTGCTCTTTTGGTGTATATTTCAACTGCTGTTTATGCGTTTTTGCATTGAAATGCTTTTAGAATTATATTAATTGTAAGTAAAATTTGTAAAAAATGCGATTTGCTTGGTTCATAATTTCATCGTTTTGGGCATGATTGTTACCATAGATAGAGTGGTTGTCATTATATTTCACATTTGGAATAGGAAAAACGGGAAACGTAAACCAGAAACCAACGCTTTGAGGTTGGAGGTTGTTAATTTTAGACTATGTGTAATGAGTCGGTGAGGGGAATGGGTTGCTGCTACATAAGCATCACGCAAACAAATGAGTGACACACAAATGAGTTGGGGTGGGGATGAGAGGCTACCACGTAGGCGTCACACAAGCAAGTGTGTGAGTGAACAAATGAATGAGGGAGGGTCAAGATGAGGGTGATAGATAAAAAGTAGAAAAGTGAACTTTTATAATTTAATTGGTTGAAAAGTTAAAAGAAATAAATTTAAAAAGGTTTTGAAGCACTCATACGTGACCCGACTCACCTACACACCCCTCATGCCTTCCATCACTTCGAGGGGGGTGGTATTGGAGACATAAGCAGTGGTAGAAACCAGACTTTTGTAGGTGGAGGGTCGAAATAAAAATAAATTTCTACATTTAAAAGGCTAATTTTTTTAATAACCGATGTCAGAGTGTACTACGATAGAAGCATGACTACATGAGAATGCTTATCTATATTTTAATTGGTATTCAATAAATTTGATAAATAGCTAACTTTTTTCAAAGTTTATAAAAAAGACATTTATACAATAAAAACTGTTAATAAAAATCCAAATTTTTTAGGAAAATAATAAAACCATTTATTAAATAAAGCATAAACTAATTAAATAAGAAGAATATTAATTTCTATATTTGATTTAAAAATAAATGCTTAAGTTGACAATTTACCGGTATATCAATTTATTTATGTTGTTCAGAATAGAAATATAAACATTAATTTATTTTAGTTATCTTTCGTAACTCTTGACACCGTAAACAACTCTTTTTTACATTTACCATTTGTTTAACTTCAATTGAGTTTTGGTTAGATATTGTGTTGAGACCCAACATATTATATTAGGTCATCATCCTTGTTTCTTATTCATGTGTTACCATTCTCAACTCTCAAGCAGAGCCGCTCTTCGTCAACCAGAAAAAAAATTCGAGTTAAATCATTGCTTTATTATTTCATCTAATCTATTTTTCGGACTCTAACAATAATTTGCGAGGGTCAAGGCAAAAATGGCAACGAAGTTTATACCTATATTGGTACAAATTTGTCTCACCAGAGGGTCAAAGGACCCCCTGACCCCCCCTCTGATTCCGCCGATGGACGTGAGAGGTATGTCATAATCGCATCACGCCCTCATCGCTCCGGTACTACACATAACCTAATGACTAAGTGATATTGAGGGTGATGAGTAAAAAGTAAGTGAGTGAGGTGAAATATTCTAATTCGTTGAAAAAAAAAACATTTTAAAGGTGACGAAAATACATTTAAAACCCTACCTTAAAAAAAAAGAGAATAATAGTTTCACGTAGAATTTTGGGTTCTCAATTCATTAAGGTTTTCATTCTATCCATTCTCAATAAAGGGTGAAAGGTCATGGTCGATTGGTTGTTATGAACAGTACCACTAGCCACATGTTTTATTTATTGGTCCATGCATGAAATGTACCAAGGTTCAACACAAACGCTTCTGATGAAAGAAATAGTCGTTATCCATGATTGTGCCAGACTGAGAGGGAGAGATGCAGATCTAATTTTAAGGATACAATAACAATATATGTGATTTGTGGAGAAATGTCGACAAAACGCTAGAAGAAGGTCTCGTAGACGCAACAAAGGGTTGAGGAAATGATGGGGGAGATGGGGATGCTAAGGGAGCTACTGGAACATAAAGCATCGAAAGCATTGGCGGAACCTCACTTGGAGGTTGGACAAGAAAGGTATTTGTCAAATGTCAGAGAAGACGGTCTATTGACAATGTCGGGGTAACAACAATGATGATTGAGAGTAGCAGTGTTCGGTGTTTGAAATAGAAGATTTATCTGGGAAAAGAAGAAGACGAAGAAGAAGACGAAGAAGACGACGAAGAAGAAGAAGAAGAAGAAGAAGACAACGTCGAAGACGAAGAAGAAGACAAAGACGACGATGAAGAAGAAGACGACAAAGAAGAAGACGACGAAGAAGAAGAAGAAGAAGAAGAAGAGGAGGAGGAGGAGGAGGAGGAGGAGGAGGAGGATCTTTTGAATGTCAGGATTAAAGAACACATATCAATCGAATAAAAATGAAAAGACTGGGAGTTCAAGTGAATAGAGGTAACTGAGTTTCCTAAGATTCATGTGCTAGAATACACTTTGAGTGTATTTGTCAACCAATTGCAAGCTTTCACAAATCTTAACCGGGCGAGCGGTAAAAATAATCATCCAAGTACCATTGGCTACATTGTTTACTTTAACTCCAACCTATCTCTTGGTGCTCAAAGTTCCAATGCACCTTAGCCTGCTCCGTAATGAAACTTTTGTTATTGGGTTAGCTATACACTTCACATGTTTCTAGCGATTCACATGACATCATTAAATGATACAAGTCTTGGATAAGAATCTACAACGCACTAGAACGCCCTTGTTGACGACCCTTTACTCCGACAGCATCTAGGGTTCCTCGAACAATGTGATATC
>WOUH02001971.1:0-20239 GCA_009936405.2 Stevia rebaudiana
CGTTCACGATTTTCAATTCTCTATCTAACCCCATTGGTTTCACTTCCAAATGAGGTGTTTAGATTTTGGACCTATCACACGCTCCTCATTAAGCGTGTAACTTTCAAACCGTCGCTCAAATCAAAATTTCGCATACACCCATTTGACTCTAAATTCTCCAACGAATATAATCGTGAGATAAAAATTTCTATGCTCGGGATTTGTCCAATCATCTTGGTGCGTTTATCGAGGTATCCTGGGTTTTCCTTTTATTGATATAAGCATCTAGGTCATGCCTTCAAAGGATTTAGAATATAACCAAAGAATTTATTTCATACTATCATTGAGTATAAGTACATGGAAATCAAATACATCATAGTCTATCTGAAAACCGGGTGTTACACCCGACCTCTGCACAATTCATGAAAAGATTATACCAATCACAACGACTAAATCTTGAGGAGAAAGAACTACAAAACAAAATCCATAACCAACATAAATTGAAGCAGGGCAAAAAGACAGCATTTTCAAATCAAAGCCATAGTCAACAAACAAGAGATAAAAAGGTACAAAACACAAAGCATGTTTCCATATATATAAGAAGACCATTACAAACAAGAAAGAAAGATCCAACATTACAAATAGAGATAACTATGATAAAGACCTAAGAACCTACAATAGCCCGATCATTCGCCACATCATCACCCCTCCCAACTCCGCCTCCGCCAGAGCTAAAACCGCCTTAAACGACTCCAAATCATCATCCCGGTCACTGCTTATCAGCTCACCAACAAAAGGAAGGCTCAAGTGATCATAATCATCGGTAGCATTATCATACTTCACATCAGCATCAGCTTCAAAAAGGGTCGACGTCTGCACTAACTCGGTCTCTTTCAAATAAATTCAGCTATGAAGCCCTCCACATGTCCGACTGCTTTTGAAGCTGCCACCATACGGGCGATAGTGTCATTAAAAATATTAGATCCACGGGCAGCCTCAACAGCACGAGGAACACCCTCATCCATAAGCCATCGCCGATCCGACAACGCAACGGCCAACTTACCTTCAAGATCCTCAACCCTCCCTTGTAGAACCACCTTCTCATTTTCCAGACGTCCCTATATAAAATAGAAAGACATGAAAACCAACCACAACCAAAATCCAACATAGATAAAGTATTAACATACCTGTGCCACGCGCGCATCAGACAGCTCACTCTCCAACACTCCAGGAACAGACTCCATATCTTTAAGTTGGTCAAACAAGGAATCACCCCTCCCCTCAGCAACCCCTAACTTATGCTTCAGGTCATTTATCACTTAAGCCCGAGATTCAAACAAAAGATTGGTCTTTTGACACGCTTCCTCAAATTCTTTTCGAGCAGTAGCATGAGCGACATCTTTAGCAGAAATCTGATTAGGCAACGAAATATTCGCTCGATCCAAGTCTGCAACATGACGTTTCAACCTTACTATCTCGTCCCTGTCAACCTGTTCCCGGGCCCGAACCTCTGACAACTCCTCATGTTGTAGATCCCATTCACGCATCATAGTTGGGAGTGCCTCAATAACAGAGGCCAGATTAACAGCAAGTAAGTAACACTTGTCTTCATGATTCAATTTCCGCTCATAATCATGCTCTGCGTCAGGAATAACGAATCGAAGAAACTCCCAACAAACTCCGGGATCAACCAAGCGTGACTGAGGGATAAGGGACCATTTCGGTTTAAAACTACCAACTTCCCGTGTCCTCCCCGGATGACCAGTCAAAGATCCCTTCTTACTACCACTACCCCCATAATCACCATTACCACCAGCATCTTTCAATTTACCCACGGATTTTTTCTTGTAACATCTTGGAATTTTCGATCATATTTTCCGATATGTATTATTTATGTTTACTAAAATTTAATTGGTAATTATTTAATTACTAAGAAAAATAAACATAAAAATCAAGAATTAATACTAAAAGGAATATCTATATACTTTGTTACACAAAGTTTATAAAAATAGAAACTTTTATATACAAGGAAGGATAAATTAACCTATTTATAAACTTTGTGGCTGAAATAATATTAAACATACTTTAATACTAATTAAATCTAGACATGGTGTCCAAATTCTAAAAACTGAAACTATGAGGGGGTCCAAAGTGTCAATAGTCAGAAGTTTAGAGCAGGTTGACTAGTCAAATCCTCCACATGCGTGACCCATACCCATCTGGGTCATCTCTTTCGCCCAACTCCGACCCAAAACCTTCTCAAACGGGTACAGAACATTAAATCCATCCCACGATCTCAAAACTTAAACCCATATACGGTTTCACCTCGTGAATTCAATGGTGTAATCAATTCCAACGTTCGAGCTATTAACCATCCTTAATCAACTCATAATCAAAACTAGTTAAAGCTTAACATATCACCATTTATTCGAGCATTAACCCACTTTCGTGTATAAAACCGAACCCCATTCGGTTGGGTTTTGATTTTCGCACACAAAGAACACAAAATACATCAGTTCCCATCGCGTTCTACCCTCCATACTGTTCGTCGACCGGAACTCGGCCGGAACTATCACCGACGCTCCAAAATCTGACTTCGACTTCACCATATTCAAAGGTAAAAGTCCCGATCGATTCGTTTTTACTTTTTGATCAAAAGCCCCAAATTTTTGTCAATCATCGAACACCGATTCGTTCGAATTGGGTGGATTTAGAATTAGGGTTCTTAATAGAAACCAGGTTCCAGATTAGTTTCGAATATTCCATTTGTCCCAGTGGTATAACCAGCTGCCATCGCTACCCGATGTCGGGGGTTCGAACCCCGTGCTCTGCAATCTCTTTCGATTTTTTAATTTTTGCTTTAAATTTTAATTAATAATAACCAACTTCATTTCTAATCAGATTTTAACCCACTTTATATCAAAGTTCACCATTTTAAAAATCTTATCTTATAAAAATAATAAAATAGAATTTTGATCAAGTTTATAAAAATATTATTATATTATAAGTTATAAGTTTATTAATCAAATCAAAATCTATAATATACAAAAGATTTGGACAAAACACTTTAATGAAGCATTATTTAAAGTATGTTATTTACTAAGAATATTAAATATAACAAATAATATTATTTCATTAAATCCAAACAAACATATTTATACTTATTTAACAAAATTAAATAAATATAATTAATCAATATTGACGTAGAAATTAGACTAAAGTTACATACTTGTCGTATTATTGTTATAGTCTAGAATTATACTTATATACATATATTCAATCGCTTAGGTTTGTCGTGGTCTTGGAATTACACAACTTATAAAGTTGTTATAATTTGGATCGCAATGCAAACTGTGAGTATTTTCTATTTTTTCCCGCTTACTTTTGATTTCGGGCTGTTACATATGTCACGTATTCAAAATATTATTTCATATATATATTCATGATTTACATGCGAATCCTAAGTGTTTGTTTGATGACTTGATTAATTTGCATGTTATGTGTTTATATGCTACTAGAATTAATTGTCATATATTATTCAAAATCATGAGAGTGTTTTATCTCTCTTCATATTCAAAATCATGAGAGTGTTTTACCTCTCAATCAGTTCAGGAACATACATAAGAGTGTTTTATCTCTTAATCAAGCCAACATAAATAAATAAGATTTGATTATCTTAATTTGTTTACATAGAGGCTAATTAGTTCCATCAATACATTTATTATGATTCATACAAACCTTAGATTGCATGATTTTTAAACTATATATATTATATATATTGAAATGATTACTAACTACTTTTGTAGTTGATACTCTTTATTTTACATGTGTAACAGGTTAAGTGAAGATTCTTGTGGATTAGATATATGATGCATGGACCTAGACTAAATAAAACGAATTCTATTTATGTTTAACTTGTTTATTTCAAAACAATCGTACTTGGAATATTGTTTGGTTATTTGAATGAATTTAAATTTAATAATGCTTTCATGCTAATATATTGTAACACTTAGTGGCACATGTGATGAACAATCGTATCATGCTCTGACGATTCAACCGTCGGTTGGGGTGTGACATTTCTTCTCCATAAACACACTCATGGAATTTGTGTTTTTTACCCTACCACTCATTCTGTCACCATCACCACCATCGACCAGCACACAGGTTTTTGCAAAACTTTCTCCGCAACACCACCACTACCCCCACTCACATGAGCTTCTTTGGGAACTTTATCCACAGCACCACCCGGAACAGTGATCTTCAAAATCTTCGCTGAACTCATCACACATAAAAAGTTAGAAACACGAATAATAGACATAGAAGCTCCACATAAACACAGAAACTAACCAGACGGGGGAGTAACAACAGTAGCACACTTGTCAAAACCACTGACCCGATCACTTATCTTCCTTTTACGCCAGATCTGGGAGGTAACCGGGACAACATCAGGACCCAACTTCGGGTTATCACCAACGAACGGAGAGATATCAGAAACCTTCCCAGAAGAATCTAAGTCTTTAGCTCCTACAACCGACTTTTTGACATCAGAAACAGGTTTCTTACCTACCAGAGAAGATTTCACAACGTCTGGTACAACCATTTTAATCAACGACTCAGGTTTTCTTGAAACACGGGGTTTCAAGCCTCTACCGCCACCTCCAAAACTTCCACATCCGATTCAACGTTCCCTCCGGAATAAACACTCTTCACAATATCATCAACAACTTTCTCCTGCTCCAGCTTCACCTTAATATCAGTTGCCGCCTTCTATTCCCTTGGCCGCATCCAACTCTAAGGCAAGTTTCGCCTCATCAGGCATCATAAAATTGGACAAGGTCCTCTCAAGAATAGTAGGATCACCTTCCTTGCGCAGCAAGCTCCTAGGAACAACAGGTGGAACTTTGTCCGTAACCAGACAAGGAAAGAACGACTTAAGAATTGCAAATCACGAGGCCAAAGGTCAAAAGAAGCAAAATATAAAAGAACGAGTGAAGAACTGCACATAATAAAAACCAAACTCACCTCGTCCACCATGATGAAAAATCGGTATACGATTAGGGTCAATCCAATTCCGACTCATCCCAACTCCGACCAAAGCCGTCTCATGGAGCTCCCAAAAATGGGCCACCTCGGACACCGATCGCTAAAACATCACTTCCGTCTCATACCCCGATTCCGGAGGAACATCAGTAATCGCTTCACCAGGAGCGCGATAATTCGTCTCCAAAGGAACAACAACCGACTTAATATAAAAAAACGGCCTTTCAATCCTTTCAAGCTATCCGGAAAATGACCCGCGTGCGGTTTCACCCCATAGCGTTTTCTAAACGAGTACCAGTTTCCCTTGAAGGTAATTTCGTAAAAAGCCCGAAATAAAGTCAGGGACGGAACATAGCGCAGACTCCGAAAATGAAACTCATACAAGGTTATCCGGCACATACCCAGTGGGTGCACTTGAGACAAATGGATGTTATAATGATGCAAAACATTGAGACAAAACCTAGTAATATGCAACCTAAAATTCGCTCGAAGAAAGAAATCGACATAAACAGTCATCAGACCAGGTGGGTTATCCAACGTGGTATCACCGGAATTAGGAAAAGTCGCCCCCCACTCAGGACGAAGGCCAAATGCATGAACCAGTCTCTCAAAATCAGCACGGTTCCAATTCACGACCACATCCCCAATATCGGCCACGTCGGTCTCCGAACTCTTCACGACCTTACCAGTTTTCACACTTTTAGACAATTTTTTTAAAAGAAAAGACGTACAAGAGATACCGGAGGAACAGACAACAAAAGAAAGAACAACAGAAAGAAAAGGAATCAAGAAAGCGTAAACCAAAAAGGAGAAGATCAAAGGGTTTATATAAACCCAAAACGCAAGTGGATAACGGCGAAAGTGAACGTCACGTCAAATGCCGGATCTTAGGAAAGGCTTAATCACACACCGCCACGGAGGAGAGAGAAAAGAAGCAAAGAACACAATTTCATGCTCCGACGTATTCCCGCCCAAAAACATGAAGTTCAAAAAACATATCCGTGCAAATAAAAAAATAAATGACCTCTAATTAGTCTGGCACGCTCTCGGTTAAACTCAACCATACCAGACTAGGGGACTTGTAGAAGATAGTAAGTAAAACGGGTAAAACCCACCCACGAGGGTCGAACCAACAACCCGGCGGGAAACAATTAAGCGGGAAAACTATAACAAACTCCGGATACGTGGCAGAAATCTAGAGGCTCCCAAAAAGTTCCATTCATCCGGACCATTGAAAGAGAACATGTTTTTCTCACCATTGGAACTCACTTAACCGCCTATAAATAACAAGATCACTTGAAGAAAATGAGAAAGACAATCAAGTATAATTCTCCTGAGATGGATTTCATTTCCTTTTAAATTAGAGCTAAATAGAATTGCTAAATCCCATACTTAGTTCTCTGTTTCTTCACTATTTATATGAAAAAAGATATTTAGGTCAATGACACGTATAATTGAGATAATTAATCAAGAGCCAAGGATATATACATATATTAATATTTAATCTAATATCATACATTTATTTAATGACAATCCATCAATTTTAAGTTTTATCAGAAGGTGACATCTATTTATTTGTATTTTCTTCGTAACGTGGACTAAACCATCATAATTCCAAACGACAATTTATAGATAGCTCTACACAGTTTGGTTCGGTTTTTTTCCTAAGAACTATAAAACAAATATATATACTAATAAATATACATAAACACATATTAAATTTGTGCGCACACTTGTATATTTAAAAAAAAAAAAACTATGAACTCTAGGTGATTCGGTTCGGTTTGATTTTTCTGTTTTTGAAAAAAGAAAACCGAAACCGAACTGAATGTTTCGGTTTTGGTTTTTCCGGTTTGGTTTTTTGTTTTTTGTACCGTTCGGTTATTTCGGTTTGATTAATTTAGTTTTTTACTCACTACTAAACGACATCACCAAAACTGTGCATACTTCAAGATGCAATATCTAGGATTTTATTGCACCAATTTCATTGGCTTTCAAGATGTCAAATCTCTTCAATTGTTCTGATAGTAATTAAATGAATGTGAGAGAAGAAACAACAAAAGAAAGAAACAACTAATGGTTAAAAAAAAAAGAACTAACGAATCCTCTTGCTAATTTGGTTATATTCATATTAGATTTGATGATGAATCATGTTTATGATTATAAGAGCATTCACATTTGGTTCTCTATAATTTATGTGAGTGAAATCTTTATATTATAGAAATAGTATAATAGTGACTGTGAGTAGGAAGATATAGAGAAACTGATGAAACTAGTAAATATAGAGAAATACTGTTCATCAAAGTAAATTAGAGAGAGAAAAATATAGTGATAAAGGTATAAACAGTATTATTTAATTGAATAGGGAAGAGAAAAAAGTATTATTTAATTGAATAGGAGAGAGAAAAGTAGTGATAAAGGTATAAAAAAATATTATTTAATTGAATTAGAGAGAGAAAATGTAGTGATTTTTAGTGAATTATAGAGATAAAGATGAAGATATAAATATGAATGCTCTGACAGATATCAAAACAAATTTTTACCTTATTCGAATTTAAGTGTAAAAGAAAAATTAAATGAAACACAGAACCTGAGAATTGAGAATCCACTCCGTGTGATTCTGACTTTGGATCTTCAAGTTTATCCTAATTTTGTTATTTACACGAACACCACTCACAATCTGCCTTTTTACACAAAAAAATCTATTCTTGGCATTCAATTGAGTCAACAACTCTAATCTTTTTTCTTCTTTTTTCGGATTTGATGCAAGATCAAATAATAACCTCTTTAAATTTGACTTTCTTAAGCAGATCAAAACAACAAAAAAAGGCCCACTTTATTTTTGTGTAACTAATGTAACAACCAGCCAAGTAACTTTGTATATAGTTGACTTTTGACAAGAAGTCAAACTATCCACTTTGATTTTTTAAGTTCCTTGTGTCTTCGATGATACAAACACTGCAGCCTTCTTTTCTGCCTTAATCAACGACCAATCACAACAAAACACAATTGATTCACTTTTTACTTGATCAATCTTGTATGTGCTTTGATTCCAGAACAATCACAACGAAAATCCCTTCCTTTAATTTAATCGAAAAATATTTTTAAAATCAGCGCCACAAATTCACTTTTGCGCTACTGAAACTTCAATGCCCAAACTCCTTTTGTTGGCTTCGGATAGAAACTTCGAATTCGTATCTGTATAGATCGAACCAAAAACAGTCCACAACCAAACTTGATTGCACCTGTTGTTTTAAAGAAAAAATATCGACGCAGTCCCAAACTACTTCTTGATTGGCGACGGTCTTTACACCTCTTCGGGTTTTGTTTGGTTCCGATCGACACTAACAGACAACAAAGATTCTATCTTTTCGTTTCTATTTCTTAATTGCAAACAGCCCTCTGGCTTTGCAATAATCGATAACAAAAGTACACGTTTGTTTCTGTTTTCTCCAAAATCAAACAGTCTTCACAATCCTTCTTGCGACTGTCAACAGATTCAAATTTGAAACAATTGCAATCAATTGCAACGTGAAAGGATTATTACTCCTTCGTAATCAATTTGAACGTTTAAGAAACAAAACGAAATTTGATCACCGCTTCTGATCGATTACAGCAAACAACGATGTGTGGTTCGTGTCTCTTCAAATTGTAAAGCGAATCTCCAAAAAGCCCTATGCTCTGATGCCAATTGTTGCCCAGAATCTCTCAAGAACACAATTGAATCAATGAATAAGCATAAACACTTTGATATTCGAAAGATGATATAATAGTTAATCGTATGAATTCACATACGTAATCTACAGACATCATTGGGTATTTATAACCCTACCAAGTTTGGTTCTTGACACACTACACCCTTAACATATTACACTTTACATAATAGACTCTAAACATGACTTTTACTTATTTACATACTAGATCCATTAACTTTCAAACTAGGTTCAACAATTAAGTCTAACATTTTGGGTTTTTTTTTTAATCTCATAAGTCCTAAGGCCTCTAACTTCAACATCCCTTTAAATCTGAGTTGTATGCTGTATTTTGTTACCTATAGGTGATTTGTTTTTTACCATTTCACTATTTTAGTGTCTATAAATCTAAGTTTTTTGTGTCTCCTTTTCTAGATGATCATGCAGGGGTTTGAGGAGTCAGGAGAGCTGATTTGCTGAATTGTTGTTCATGTTAAAGGTACATTCTGACTTTTCTAATTAAAAATAATTTGTATTTAGATCTAATTCGTAAAGGTACAGCATAGATCTGTTGATGTTAAACTTTTTTTAATAAAAACCCTTAGTCTTTAATATATTACAATGAAAACCATGAATACAAATATTGTAATTAGGATACCTTGATGTGAGGATTATATATGAACCATACGGCCTAATAGTGTTTTGTGTTTGGCATACAAAAAAACTTATAAAAAAACTGTTAAGGCCATTAACAAAATAAACTTATAAAAAGAACTGTTATATCGATGAATTTTTATATCTGAATTTAAAGTTTTCTAATTATAGAAAACGTTTTATAAAATTATATTCAACATTTAGAAGTTTTCTGATAAGGGTTTGTAAGTATAAAAATAAAACTCAGAAGTTTTTTTAAAGGAATCTGATATGTCCCTTTTAAAGTGATAAATTGCTATTTGCATAAATTGCATGATTGCTAAATGATAAGTTGATGTCTCAGATTATAGTGATAAATTGCTATTTGCATAATTGCATGGTTCATTAACCTTATTAGTAAATTAAAGCTTGTGTTTGAAGCAGGACGAAACAGTGAATGACCAAATGAGTTGACTTTTATAGTCAAACAGTGAATCTTGATTCTAGGGGCAAGATTGTCCAACAATGCTATATTTTCAGTCTGTTTGACTTTAAAAGTCAACTTGTGCTTTACCAATTGTAGACGGCATCTTTGGTAGGATTGTTTGACTATTGGTAAAATGTCTAAACTGCAGTATAGCAGATAAATTGTGAAAAATAATAACACAAAGGATTGGTATTTTAGAGTGAATGAAGATTATGGAAACAGGTGCATGAAAGAAAAGATGAGTAAACTTAATGAAGATTATAAAGGTACTTGAGTCCATCTATTTTTTCAGTCCATTTGACTTTAAAAGTCAACTCATTTTATACATGTAGTTTCCGTTGGTTTCGGTTTCCATTGGTTTTTTGTTACATTAAAATGACTCTAATTGAATTTATATAATTATCAAGAGGTTCATATAATATGGTGTAATTTATTCCCCATTGCATTATGAAGATACTAAGACCTGCACACAATTGGATCTTTTTATAATGCACACATCTGAAAATTTATTTTCATTGTATATTTTATTTTGAAAATGCGTGTGTTTATGACTTATCTTCCTTATTTGTGTGTTTGTTATAATTTAATTGAGTATTGTAACACCGATTTTATGAAAAAGACAACTGAGGAGAGTGTTGTCAAACATACTAACATAAACGATTATCGTGTTACACCAACATAAATGAGTATCATTCTAGATAGACGACTCCAATACTAAAATACGAAATACAATATATCACAAGAGGTTTGATAAATTAACAGATAACGAGTACGATGCTGTAAAGTGCCGCCGCTGCATCGTGCGAGTTCCTTACTAGTATAAATATATATATCTCATAAAAATAATAATTTATAAGCAATTTTATAAATGCACATATATAAATTTCAAAAAATAAGTAGAAATTATTATATACTGTAAATGTTAATAACCATTAAAAACCCATAAGCATATTTAGTTGTTAAAACTTAACTAAAAAACATTAAATCCCAATTAAAAAGGCCAAAATATGTCAAATAAGCTAAAAAGGTCCAACCCATAAACATATATAACTAGTGATGTACCCGTCCCAGGCCGGGTTGGTTATTTCGTTTGAAAGCCGAGCCAATGGGCCAACCAACCCAATGCTTGACCGACAAATGAGATGCCCCCAACAATGATCAATTTGTTAATGAAAAAACGGTACTATGTTGATAAAGTGTCTATACAACTTAGTGTTGATGAGATGCAAAGTTTACCAAGTAGCTTGCTTTTTCAGTTGAAAATGTGTACATTTAAATATAAATGGATGATCACTTATGCATTTTTACGTTTAATATGTTTATATAGTGTCTATAAATAACCTAAAAACTGATAATAGGATTTCATCATATAATATATGTTCTAGGTAACTGATGATATATCTTTGTGTGATCTCATGAATTTTGTATAACGTTTAGTATTTATTTCATTTTTTGCTGATTTCGTAGATAGATGCGAACGAAAACTGAATAATTGTTTTGTCAATAATTGATCTCCGGTCATGGTCATGACCGTATTCTATTAATCATCAAATTCAACTTTCCCAGCACATGTGTTTATGTATTCTAAAACTTCCCTAGTGCAACCGCTATGATCGATACGACGCTACATATTCTGATTTTCATAATTGAAAATAATACCCGTGTGTGCCAACACACTGAGATTAGTTGGCGTATAGTCCATATTAATACAACATCCCCATCTTAATATGTGCATTTTTTAAGTTATTCAACGGTGTAGTTTTATAGGTTAACTATTTATATATATATGGCAGTCATATATCAAATCCACATTGTGTCACGTATAGGAAACTAATTATATATATTGTCTTTAAAGCTTACAACACAGTAAACATAGAATTAACACAGCAAACAAACATAGAAGTAGGTAGAGATTGTAATTTGGAAGTAATGAAGGCATCAGACATGATGATAGCGGGTTCGAGTTGAAACACATGGGATTTTTGCTGAAGACAAGTACGATTCAACACGATCAACAGTGTCAAATAAATTTTTTGTATTGTGAAATTTAATAGAGTGTTTGTCGTTTTTTAAGTTCTTTCGTGGTATGTGTATTCTTTAAATAACAAAACCCATAACTTAAACAAATGGAGAAATAGAAATACAATAAGAAAAAAAACATTAACACTTTTAGGTGTTTCATGATACATTGGTTTAATTAAATAGCTAATTTATTTAAACAGATATATACCCACATTTCAAGCCAGATTAACCTCTGGATAATAAACGATGATGCGAATCTTACCCACCAAGCATGTGCCTGGAGCAATAACGTTTATTATGTCATATATATGAGAAACAAAAACTGGTTAATGCTAGTTAAGTGGTAAAAGTGAAAATGTTACCTATAGTAAAAGCTTATAAACTCTGGTTGATAATTCATTCAGATTATCAAGACCATGGCGTTTGGCAAAGGCATTGTCAATTGTTTTGACCAAGGAGTTAAAACTCCCACACTTACATCAATCAACATTTTTAGAGCTAGCCGTTGATCACTGATAAAAGAAAATTATAATAATATTGAAACAATACAAATTAATCATATGTGAAACCATGCGTAAATGCATAAAATCATGAGTTTCAAGTTTCCCTGAATCTCCCCCTTCAGCATTATATAGTTATTTTTTGAATAAACTATATCATATCTAAATTTCTCTCACTTTGGAAACTCAAATCATAACCAAAGTTTTTACATACATTAAAAAAGATCATTTATGTTTATCTGCAGTAAACAAAAAGGAAATTAATATATCTTATCTGCAAGTCATACTTTGGTAGTCTAGTACTCTAGTTTAATAACACCACCATATCTTGTCTTGTAAGTTGAATAGGTTTTCAACACTTTGGATTGATTTTTTTACTGAAACAGGTGACAAGACAAATGCTACTTAGATAACAACATTTTAGATATGCAATCTATAAGATGAAGTACAACTTCTTAATATACATGTTTCACCCTAAAATACGTAAAACAAAGGTTTGCTCCTTCAGTAACATAAATGAATATATGGCTACACATTTTTTAATGAGATAACTTGGTTATTTATGCAGCTTACAAACCTTTTGCTAATGTCATCTTCGATGCAATATAATATGTTAACTTTTGTATCTCTATAGTAGGCTAATGGAAGTGAACATTGTATGCATAATAATTTTGATGGTACACAAAATGTAAATTTTTAAAGCCTATGGAAACTCCATGTTTTAATGTAGAAAACCTTAAGATTATCTATTTTTGGCTAACTTCTTCACAGTATCACTATCTTTTGTATCTACTCAACCACAGCTAGTAAGCTTTGCAGAAGCAGTGCCTTCCATGTTCTACTCCTATTACAACTAATATACCAATCATTATGAATCAATTATAACTTTTAACATGTTATATGGGTATTTTGGTTATCTTAACTATTGTTCGCTGCCTTTAATAATCTATATGAAGCTGTAATTCTCACGTGATGGATAGATTATAGCAACCACACGAGGCAAAGAGTTCAATTACAAAAATCATTGATACAAATTATAATTAGCATTGCAACAATAAAACTGAGCTTTTTGCTAACCTGAGGTGTCAAGACTATTGCTAATTATATTAGAAAGTTATTGTATATTATATCAAACATGAACTTTGAACATAAGCTTACACTGGCAAATGAAAACTATATGAACATACCTTCTTCCCAGCCTCTATGTCCCATGTGCACAATCAGAAAGTTTCTCACATTTTATCATCAATGACAGCAGCTGAATCAAATAGACCACCTAAAAATGATCAAAGCTAGTTATCAACATTAAAACTTGTATGATTTATAAATATCGTGGTAATATTATAACTTGTAAAGATTCAAACAGATGAAAACAAAAGAAATGACCTTGGTCACAGATTCTAGATCAACCTTTTGATCAAATGGCAGAGAATAAAGAAAGCCTTAGTTCTTCCTCAAAAGATTGTACAATCACCTTTCTTTTCCAAGTTGTTGCTTCATATCCTCTTATTGCTGTAAACCAAAGATAAGGTTTTGTGAACAAAATTGAACCATGTACGACTTGAGTGTGTCAAATGTAAAACACAAGGTCAAAACAACTTGAGATTTCAAATCATCATAACTTGCAGATTACTTATTCTCAGGTAGTTAGTCAAATTGTACATATAGTTGAAGAGGTTAAATTCACCAATTTGAGTTCAGGAAAAAGGAAATACATATATGTTCAAAATGGTTTTTGAAATTAAAGTTTGGGTACATAGCTACTAAAACCTCCGGAGCCCTAATCAACAGGAACTTTAGAAAAAATTTAGCTGGCATCTAAGTTATTAGAGCCCTAATTACTGCAATCGCTGATTCAATATGCCGGCTAGATGATTGTTCTGTCGTCATTTTAACATCAAATTCTACCTGAGACAGTGGATACAAAGTTCAACGTACACAAGAAATACCAAATCAATAGATTGAAATATAAACCCCAAAAATTCTAAATAAAATGCAACATAAATATTCTATTTAGATGGTACCTGATAATACATACTTACTCTGTGAATGTGAAAATTGGAAGTCTGATAAATTGATTGTGAACTATTAATTGTGAGAAAACTGATTTGAGGAAACCTCTTGTAATTCATATGAAACCCCAAATGGAGCCTCTTCTGATATTAAAATTTGCGAACAAATGAAAATCAAACCACAAATGGACAAAAAATCAAAGATGAAACCCATACCGTGATTTAAATCCAACATGAGATGATTTTCAACAGTCGTCTTCGTTCTGAGGGGTGATTTGAGTAATTAAAACTCATCAATCGATTGAAACTACTCTCGGACGAGTGACCCAGTAATCTTAGGAAAATTTTGACTCAATGATTCCAACCTACTCATCTCATATTCCGGTGACTTCTGTAAATATCATACGCTATTGTGCACCATTGCTCCTAATCACATCAAACAACGCATTAGAGATATCGGTCCACCAACATGATTTTTGAAAGAAATTATCACCTGATCAGTTTTCTTCTTTGAAATCCATGATTTTTCTATTCCCATCCACGAACAATCTGCATACATGAAAAATAATCAAGAGGCAGTTCATATGTATTTCAATTTTCAACCACAATCTACTAACCTTCTTTGGATAAATACACAGATCAATATGTTGTTGTAAAAAAGATGCACGATTTTGCTGGAATATATGAGATTGGACTGTCTATTTATAGACCTCAGACTAAACTGCATGGTAGTGGTAGGATAAAACCGCATGTTAGTGGAAACCTACAATTTAGGAGAGGAAAACTGTCTGTACTAAAAAAACCGTTTGTAGGAAAAACTCCGTGCAAAATTTGAGGGCTCTGATTTAATATAAGCAATAACTGCCAAGTTTAAATGGTCAAGATTTAATTTTGGAGTGGTTATCAGTGTTTTGGTGGCTGTTGACTCACCGGGAACTAGAAATGTATAATTTTTAAAAAATAAGTAGAAATTATTAAATACTTTAAATGTTTTGAACCATTAAAAACCCATAAACGTATTTAGTTGTTAAAACTTAACTAAAAAACATAGAAAAACAAATAAAAATGCCAAAATACGTCAAATAAGTTAAAAAGGTCCAACCCATAAACATATTAGGGTAAAGTTTAGAAATAGATATTGGGGTTATATTTATAAAACATACAACCACCATCATTCAACCCTACAACCACCATAACCCTAAGCCACCACCAACCAGTCTCCCACCCAACACTTTAGTTGGCCGGATTGCCGGAATATAAGGTATGTCGGTATGTTTTCTTTTGTGGTTGTGTAGATTGTCGAAGTTTGGCTGATTTCTTGCCGGAAATCCAACCATTAACTACTGGGATTGACCGGAATTACTGGATTTTAGCTGGAAGTAGCTGAATCTGTTTTGGTTTTATAAATTGGTGAGGCTTAAGCCTCAGCGCCTCGCCTTACCGCCTCGGACCGCCTCTGCACGTCTCGTTCGAATCGAGGCTTAAGTTTCTGCTAATCATCAAGAGGCTACGCCTTTTGTACTATTTTTCACTGCCTCGACTGAGGCGCGCCTCGAGGCCCTCTTTTTTAAACCTTGGTCGTGTGCGTTCTTCATATATAAGTGGTATACTTGTGTGAGTAAAAATGATGTAAGGTTTATTTAAAAAAAATAAATTAATGTAAATTATTTAATTAAACGATGATAACGTTGAATCATAACCAATTTCATAAGCATTTTCAATAATGAACCAGATGAATGGTACACTAAAAGCTTAACAGAAATTACAAGAATGAACCAATAGGAATTTCATAAGCAATTTCATGAAACACAAGTCCAACCATCAACTAGAAGCAAGTCTAAGAATATATTAGCAGCAATTTAGCCTATGTTTATGCAATGTCTAGTATCAAATAATTTTGTTGAGTGTTAACTGTGTTCATGCATCTAATAGAAACAATAATTGGAGCCAGAATTTGTTGATTCAAGCATGAGGAATCACGCGGTTAGCATAGGTTGGTCTAGATTTAACTATCATAAAACGATTAGATCTAAATACAAATCCATGATGTGAAATAACTTGTATCAGCTTTCCAAACATCCGTCACAACATTGATTGAGACTAACAAAGATTTCAAGGGTTATACCAGTGGGATTTATAGAGGGAAGAGTCTAACATAAAAGTAGGACCATTTTAATCGTTTTAAATGGTTATGAGGTAACTTATGATGGAGAGGAATACTTGCATGTCCATAATTCTTGGGGACCCTGTGAGGGGTAGGTGGATATGGTAAAATATAAATGCATCAACACTTTTCAGAAAAACATGCAAGTATAATATCACAGGTCACATACCCAATACTCATTCATTTAAACCCTCCTCCTCATGGTGATGAACTTCAATCGCATATACTATTTGGTTCTTGCTAATGTAAAATTTGTGCACAGCATTTGCACATGCAAAGTTCAAGCTTTGTTTTAGGCAAATCAATAACAACTCTCCCAGATGGAGTCAAGTCATAATCCCCTCAGAAAGTCATATGTAAGTAACTCAAACAGTTATTTGTGTTATGATATCAGCACAAGTGACATACCCAATACTCCTTCATATGAACCCTCCTCCTCATGATGATGAACTTCAACCGCATATACTATTTGGTTCTTGCCAATGTAAATTTTGTGCCCCGTTTTGCACATGCCAAGTTCAAGTTTTGTTTTGGGCAAATTAATAACAACTCTCCCAGATGGAGTCATAATCCCCTCTGAAAGTTCATATGTAAGTAACCCAAACAATTATGTGTGTTATGATATCATCATATATAATTGTTGACATTATTTTGACATAAACCAATCGATGAAAACACCATCTTTGTTTGTTCTAGATCGTATGACCTTCAAAAGTAGCACCGCCAACAAAACCCCATTTTACGATGTGAGAGAAGTGGTTGCTATTGGAACTAATGTGAAAATTTCTGCTACTAGGGAGCAATTGAGATACGTATATGATGCCCTTGAGAGTCAGGTTGGACCGAAGGTCAAAGAGCGAGTAAGTAATCTTGTTAATCCTTAGTAGTAATTTTACATGTTTACTGAAAATTGTAATGTTACTAGCAGATCCAGAAAGTGAAAGCTGGTATTAACAAATGTCCCAACAATCTAGAGACATTTCTGATGTGTTGTAAAACACATTACATTTCTCATCGTAAATAGAGTCGTTTTAGTTAATATTTATATAGTTTTGTATAGTTTTGTCTTCATTTCGTCCATATACTTAATCTTTTCATATTTCCAGGTGTTCGTGTTAAAGACAATGATCTGAAGCTTAAATGGACGAAGAACGAGCACCCAAGGAGAGACGAGATGAAGGAACGAAGTTCAAACGAGAAATCTTGAATTTCAGCCTACCGCGCTACGCGCGAGTCATAGCACCAGCCCCGTGCGTACTGACCCAATCTAGAAATCACCCGCGGAGCACACCGATTATTTTGTCCGGGGCGCTAAGCGCAAGAATGAGCCCGGCCACCGCGCGGTACGCGAGCGCCCCTTATACCAAGAAACCCTTATCTTCAACTTATAAATTAAATGCGATCCCATTGAGTTTAGGGTTCGACTTCTGAAGACTTTTTGGGCGATTTGAGGTGCTTAAACTGCTGGATTGATCAAGTTCGAAACTTGGAGTTGATTTGGAGCTTAATTCGGTTGGTTATTGATAGTTGACTTTAGTTTTGATTATTGACTTTTGTTATTTCTCATTTGAACGATGTTGAATGATATTTCTATGAGTTTTATGATTGATTGCATGATAATGTTAGGCTAAACTCGTTATAGTTGCCTAGGCAATGGTTAATTGCATGTTTTCTTGTGTTTAATGTTGATTTGGAAAATGATTCACTAAAATTGGATTATAATAAGTTAAAATACACTACTAATTGATCACATAGCAGTATAGGGTAATGGTAATTGGTTCCTAATTCAACCATAGGTCTAGTTTGTCCATGAATTAGATTGATTGTTTGTCTAAAGTCCAAATTAAGTCACCTTTGCAACCTTGAGACCGAGAGGGTATATGTTTAGGTTGTCAATGTGTTGGTTTGGGTTAACTAGGTAAACCGAGAGGTTAATTGAGCTAATAGTGAGCAGTTGAATGTGTGAGTAGGTTATTAGTTGTAGCTTTGATACACGGTTTGGACCTAGAGAGAAACCGAGTGTTAGGATACGCGATTAAGGAAAAATTGCCATGTAAGATTCGTTACATACCATTTAGGTAAAATATATAGGGATTGAAACATCAAATTAAATTTGAGTGACTTCATTTAAACAAAGTTTTTTATAAGTGACCTAATTTGAACAAACCCGACTTTATATGCATACATAAAACAATTCCACTTCATATGCATATTGTGTTTACCTGATTAGGGCTGCTGACGTGTCACACAATACAGTAATCAGAGACAGAGACGATAATATTAATTTATCAATATTTTTAAAACTTACAATATCATAACTCTATTCAGTCTACTCTTATTTAATTAGTCTAGCTCTTTATCTTCCATGTCCGGATTCTTAATTGTAACATCCAATATTTACTAACCGCATTTACGATAAGTAAATTTATACCAATCAATTCATCAAGTTTACATGAAATACAATCTATCTATATATGAGATCCAATTGTTTTTATATAAATGTATTCTTATTTTATAGAATTATATAATAAAAAATATAAAAACATGAATATTATTATAATATAAACAATCAAAACACATCTAAACAAAGTTGTGGCCAAATTATGATATTACAAACTTCAATTTAGATTTATATGGTACATGGTGTCCAAAAAATTAAAAAGGAAACTCAAGGAGACTAGTTCTGCTGAATCTTGAAAGGTGGACACACCCGATTCTGTCGGAGCCGGGCCTACTTTTAATCATTCTAATTAAATTATGCTGTGAATTCTATGTGTTTATTTGACTATATGTGATTGTATGTGCTTAAATGTTTTATCCTATTTGTTCATACTCGTTCATGACTTCATTAAACTTACTAGAGTGTTTTATCTCTCATCATATATTCATTGAACTCAGAAGAGTGCTTCATCTCTTTTCACGCCGACATTAAACGAACGAGATTTGATTATCTCTATTAGTTTGTGTCACACCCCCAAATTGTTGCGCCTGCCAACACCGCAAGTGGGGGCGTGAACATGGTATGTGACCGGTCTAGGATCCAAGTCATTGGTCATATTAAATGACTCTATGATTTTGAAAAACATATTTTGCATTAAATCATGACAAAACGTTTAATTTTAATAAGTACATGAGAACGTTTAGTAAATGCGGAAACGTAAAATGTTTTAAAAAGTATTGCGGAAGCATGTAAAGTAAAAAATATAAGTCTATCACACTTGTTAACAATAAAAGAAAATGTTTATGTAAATGTTTAAGAAAAATAGGATGCATGAGACTCCAGCTAAACATCCTAGTCCTTGAATAGTGCACACCTTAGCGACATGAGAAACATACTAAAAAGTGTCAACCAAAAGGGTTGGTGAGTTCACAGGTTTATAATCAGTTTAAAAGTTTAGTGGGCAAATGTGACGCCCGTCTCCCAGGCTTGGGCCCTAGGTGACGTGACTCATCGGATTTACACAATAGCAATGATTTAATAGAGATATGTAACAATGGAGCGGAATAAAACTTCATTTCATTACTATTAAACACCAAGTTTTACAAGTATTTATTAATACATATCAAAAGATGATACTAACTAAGCCAGTTTCCAAACTTCATTAGCAACCCGCCAGATGCCTTCATGATCATCAACCGATCATGCTTCTTCCTTACCTGCTCTTCTTCCAATCATACCTAGTATGCATGCTAAATCAAGTCAGCTTTCG
>WOUH02002021.1:0-20202 GCA_009936405.2 Stevia rebaudiana
ATCAATTGAAATCATGACTTATTGTTATTAGATCAGATCCAGATCTCGATCCTGACAATTGGTATCAGAGCCTTGTGATTAGGAATATCTAATACAGATCCGACAAATTCATTAAACAAATTAACATGAATTGATCGATCCGATTTAGTGTGTGTTCTTGGTGAAACTGTGTGCTTTTGAGATCTCAGATTCATAGCTCAAAATTGTGTAATCAATTAAAGCGTATTCGAGTATCCATCAACTTGTTGATTAGTAATCGGTCTGATTGTTAAAATTTGTGAGCCAATTCATAAATTTCAGTCTCAGCGTCAAAATGGTTATTTTAGGATTTACTGTTCCATTGATTTTCGATTTGCTACGATAGATCTTGGATCATTGAAACATGTTTCTCTGTTGTTTTCATTGTTGATTTGGATAAATTTATGATAATTACTTCATTAATTCAATCCGTAATCAAAAAAATCATAGTTGATTTTGCCGATTTCTCTGGGTTCATAAATTGATCTAACATTAATCAACATACTCCTTTGAAGTTAACACTAATTCTCAAATCCGACAAATTTACTGATTAATTGGAAAAGTTTTGGACTAGGTTATTAGATCCCGATTTAATTCATCAGAAATAGAAATTCTAAGTAAAATTAGCAAATTATAGAGAACAAAATACACCATCGGTTTCTGTTTACTATGAATCAGGTTCATCTGGAGCTAAACCTCCCATGTTGAAGAATGAAGCTGACTTTCAACAATGGAAGCTCAGATTTCAAAATCACATTGACAGCACAGATCTAGAAATGTGGTGCTCAATAATTGATGACCATACGTTCCAGGTGATCTCAGTGAAGAAAATAGATTGAGGTATCATAACAAGTGCCTACCTCTTAGAGGAATTAATCTGAGAGATGATGAAAGAAGAATGGTCGAAATGGATATCAAGTAAACCGGTCGAAATGGAGATTGAGTATCAACCGATTCGTCCGATCCCCACACTTAGACCAAACTTAGCTCGGATTTTAAAAACGAGATCGAAAACTCCCCCTAGTATACGAACTATATACCAGGAGTTTTTCATCCTAAATTCAACCAATTTATTAATTCAATTCAATTCACGAGCTACAGTAATCTTAAAAATATGAATTTTAACGTTTGATTACCTAATTTACTAAACCGACAAACCGTTGATTTGAATTTCTAATTTTGAGGATGGTCAGTTGAAATGACTTCATAAACAAAAACAGACTCGAAAATTAAAACTAGACTGACTCGATCCTAGAAACTGAAGCGAGACGAGAATAATCTGAAATATACAAAATATCACGTGCGACAATGGGAAATGAATCAAGTGGATCCTGATGAAAGTACCAAGGCGAACCGTAAATCTGTATAGTGACAAATGTTAAGGTTTCGAACGAAATCACGGGTTCGAATCCCGACCCGAACTGGCTGTTGATGTGGGTTGACCGCCCACCGGAGCTGGTCGGGTCCAACCTTGGGTCAAAGTAGTCGGCCGGCCACCACCATCAGCGGTGGTGGTCCTGTAGTGGTCCAAAAGAAACGAAAGCAACCACCACCATCGGAGGTGGTGGGTGGTCAACTAAGAAAGAGATGGGAGAGAGAGGTTACTGGAGTTGGATTGATGAGTGGAGAAGATGACTGGTGGCTGAGGTGCAGCGACGATCGTCATTGATGGTAGCAACGGATGGCCAACGGTGGTTGATGGTGATGGTGACCTAGTGATGTGGCGGCGGCACAAAGGTGGAGGTCGGTGATAGGCAGGTGATGATCGGTGGTGAGTGGGGGTGTCGGGTGTTCGAGAGGTGGTGAGTGGAGGTGAGAGAGGGAAACCCCCAAAAAGGGGTATACGACCACTAGTATGAAAAAAGGGGTGCATACTGCACGAGAGAAGGACTAGATCTTGCGCGTAGCGCTTAAGATCTTAGAGTCTTATGAGTTTATAGATCCTGGGCGTACCGCGCGGAATGTGGAGACATCCTGCGCGTGCCGCCCGGCTATGGAAGATTGACTCGTGTAACATCACCCGCGTGCTACGTACGGGATTGAGTGGTGCCTTGCACAACGTGCGCCATCCAGGTAGAATAGAAAGTTATGAAATTTTGGCACCCGATGATGAAATTCGCTTATCTTCTCAGCTACGGTTCTCTCACTCATGAACTCGGATTGAACTGAAACTTTGGATTCCGTAAGATGAACGTGTCTAGTTTCGGAAAACTTAAGACTTGTGTGACGAATGTATCGTTTTGACACAGAAATGACTCGAAACACAAAATGGTGCAAACAGAAGACTCATGGTACAAAACCTTACAATCGGGAGTTCCACTCGACATTCTAACACTCAATAGGGTCTAAGAGTGTGGAATGGGGCTTCCCTCCCCCAACAAACTTTGCCTTGCTCACACGCACACGAGTTTCGTTGAGCTCGGCATCGTACTCTTCATCTCCCTTCACCACCTCTACCAAGGGTTTCTTTGATTTGACAGCTCCAAATGACACTGTCTCTCCATCTACCCTGAAAGTGATAGTACCTGCGAAGCAATCAATGTTTTCCTTCGCGGTTCAGTGGGACGGACGTCCTAGAATGATTAGGACTTCGCAATCTGCCTCCATATCAAGAACTACAAAATCCAAGGGGAATAAGAACTTGTCGACTTGCACAAGTACATTTTTCCACAATCCCGCGTGGATAACGTGTGGAACGATCTGCCATGGTGATGCACATGCGGGTGGGCTTCGGATCGCCTAATCCCAATGGTTTGTAAAGGGAATAGGGCATCAAGTTAATGCTTGCCCCAATATCCGCAAGTGCATTGGATACATAAGAGCTGGCAAATTTGCATGGAAGTGTAAAGAAACCAGTTTCTCTGGCAGCTTGTTCTGAACCATAAAAGAACACTTTGAAATAAGAGTCACTTTGAGAAAGCAAACTCTTCAAGTACTAAACGTACTTGGCATTGTGTTGGAGTGCCTCAATGAAGGGAAGGTTCACCTTTAACTGCTTAAAGAGATCTAGGAACTTGGTGAACAGTTCCGCTTCACGGTTGTGGTTAAGCCGACCAGGATATGGAGGTTTTGGCTTACCATTAGCAACCGGTGTCTTTCCCTTATCGGGAGTAGCTTCACGCGAACTTTTATCACTCACCTCACTAGCTACTGGTGTCGACTACACAGGTCGTTTGTCACAGACAATCTCCTCATCAACGAGCTCCTCATCTTCTTCAACGATTGATGCGAGCGGTGGTGGTGCAAGTTGTCGACCGCTTCGCATATATATGGCTTTTACGTGATCGTTGAAAAAAGGTGGTTTGGGATTTTGTACGGTGTCACTAAGAAGACCACCGGGAGGACGCTCATGTTTTTTGGTTTGAAGATCATGAACTGTTGTTTCAAGGCTTTTCAGTTGAGCTTGCTGACCATTAAATTTTAGATTGATCTCCTTGATTTCAGCTTGCGATTGAAGAATAATTTTTGTCATATTTGCTAGTTGAGCAACAATATCATGATCAAGATGAGAATTAGAAGGGGGGGGGATTGGAAGAAGAAGATGGAGCGGGTCGGTTCTGATCATTATTGGAGTTAGGAAAGAGGCTTTGCCTTTGCGGATAACCGCCCTGGTTCTTACTAAGCCAGTTAGAACTTTTGTTGGCGCCCGAATTAGAATTTCTCCAATTGGAGTTTTCATTTTAGGAGGGTTGGTTGTCATTCTGATATGATATTCCCCAACCACTATTAATGGAATCGATCTGCTCATGTGATGTGACATGGCAGTCGACAGAATCAGGTCCTCCTCGGCAGATTTCACAACGGTTTAGGCTCATTTTCATTTCCTTCTCCTCCTTCGCCAAGGACTTAATAGTAGACATCAAACCACTATCAGTGTTTGTTAGGTTTCCTCTATGAGATGGTGATTTGCCCACAATTAACAGGTTCTTATGCAAAGTTTCATAATCATTAAGTCCATTTAATGATGGCAAAGTTCTAACCTTTCTCTTTTATCTTTGTTATTTACTTCAAACAGATTTGTGAATGCTATTTTTGATAATGAGTCAAATCCATGATCTATGTAGATGTATTGACAGGCTCAACACATATGACACATAATGGTCATGCTTTCTAAACCTTAATCAGCTTTAATTTAAGACATTTGATTGTTTAAATATATGTGTCTTATGTTTATGTGTTTAGTTGTGCAGGATTTGCAAAGTATTTATGGCTGCTGATGACCAAGATGGTGATGCTGATATATACAAGTGTTGAGTGCTGACATGAAATGACTCTGCTGATGAGGAAGTTGGAGGCTCAAAGAGAAAAGTATACTTAGATGCTGACAAGTATAAATCCATACTGCTGATGTTGATTTTGTGATTGCTGACACTCAAGCCTTAGTAGAAAATCTTCTAAGTGACAAAATGCAGTGTGTGCTGCTGATGCCTAAAGTGATGACTACTGACTTACAAATGTGTTGCTGCTGACATACAAAGTTAGAGACAGTAACTTAGATAGATTTACGTTTTGTTTTTGCTTGTAATGACATCAGTTATGACATGTATAACAGATGTGACGTTTTTATCTTCATTTTGGTTAGAGCAAATCAGTTAGGGCAGTTAGTTAGGTCTGAAATGGGTCTATAAATAGACTTGTTATAGAATCAGTCTGTACGCTTTTGATACGCTTGTTTACACACTTTTGAACACAGTGCTGTAATTCTCTGATCATTTCAGATCTAATCATCAATATAACTGCTCTTTATTATTCAATTCATCTGTTCTTCATTTGTTCTTATTTAACATGACTTGAGTATTAACTGATTGAGTGTTATTAATTAGATCTTATCCAAAGTTAAATTGATTGCTTGTTTCCCCCATGTAATCAATTTAAATCATGACTTATTGTTATTAGATCAGATCTAGATCTCGGTCCTAACAGCTTCTACAGTAGAAATAGAGACGGTTTGTTGCTACTTGCATTGCCATGATACTAACCTGTCTACCAGAAACTGGCAACCAGCAGAAGTTGACTTTCGATCTATCTCACATCCTCCGTAATCACTATCACTGAACAGATCAAACTCCGAGTTGTGAGGATACCATAGACCAGAACGTGGCTTCCCTTTGAGATACCTCAAAATACGGTTGACTGTTGTCAAATGTGAAAGCTTAGGCTTTGACTAATAACGGGCACAATGACAGACATCAAACATGATATCAGGTCTGCTTGCTATGAGATACATCAACGATCCAATCATCGAGCGATAATGCGTTTGGTCAACTTTTGAACCATGTTCATCTAATGTAAGCAGAGGTCTTTCTTTCATGGGAGTGACATCAGAGTGGCAGTCTTGCATCCGAATTTGACCAGAATGTTAGTCACATATTTGCTTTGATGAACTAAAATTCCCTCATAATTTTGATGAACTTGCAGACCCAAGAAAGTTGTCATCTCACCCAACGAGCTCATTTCGAACTTCTTCTTCATCACACATTCAAACTCTTTGCACAATTTCTCACTTGTTGACCCAAAGATGATGTCATCGACATAAATCTGAACCAAGATTAAATCTTCATTCACTTGTTTTAGAAAGCGTGTCTGATCAATCATCCCGCGTGTGTAACCATGTTCCAGCAAGTGTGCAGTTAAGGTAGCGTACCAAGCTCGTGGAGCTTGATGAAGACCATATAATGCTTTATCAAGCTCGTAGTCATGTTCTGGTCGGTTGGAGTCAACAAAACCGGGAGGCTGACGAATGCATATTTCTTCTTAAACTATCCCGTACAGAAATGTTGTCTTCACGTCCATTTGATATACTACAAAGCACATGTATGACGCGTAAGCTAGAAATAAACAAATGGCCTCCAATAGAGCAACGGGCGCATACACCTCATCATAATCTAGACCCTCAATCTGGCTAAAACCTTGAACAACAAGACGTTCTTTGTTTTGAACAATGACACCACTATCATCTTGTTTGTTGCGGAAAACCCAACGTGTAGCAAGAGCTTTCTTTCCTTCAGGGAGAGGAACAAATTCTCAAACTTTCAAATTCTCGAACTGGCTCAGCTCTTCTTGCATGGCATCAACCCAGTTGGGTTCTTCAAGTGCCATGTGAATATTTTTCGATTCTATTTGTGAGTTGAAACATGAATATAAGCATGTGTTTATATTTCTTGATGTGTTACGTGTCTGAACTCCTGCTTCTAATGGTCCAATGATGTTCTCAACAGGATGATCCCGTTGAATGTGAGTAGGAATAAGAGCATAAGAAACATCAACTGCATCTGGAAGATTAGTCTCATTTGCAATGGGTTCATCTTGAACAGCTTCTTCTTCAGTGACTACATTTTCATAGTGATCTGGTTAAGTAGCTGTAGAATTGTTTGAAGATGGTTATGCATCCTGTTGCTATGTAGGTGGATCGATAGTCCAGGACACCTTGCGAATGAACTTCTCATCATCAGTGTTTGAAACAATTCCTAGAAGATCAACATCATTAGATGAGGTAGCTATTTGAATGTCAAATGATTTAAACAATGTTGCATAATCAAATAACCAATATGGGCCCACTCGTGCATCTGTTACGTTCTCTTCGAGCCAGCGAACATCATAAGAGTCTACAATTTGATTGGTAGTTTTATTATAAACGCGATATGCTGATTTACCTGCGTATCCAACAAAGTAACAGTCATCCACACGAGCATCGAACTTTGGGATAGCGTCTAGGTGCAATAGTGTACAAGGACATCCAAAGATTTTGAAATGCTCTACGGATGGTTTATGTTTATAAACAACCTCATATGGAGTTTTCATGTGACGTTTGTTGATTAAGGCCCGATTTTGAACGTAACGGACGGTGTTCACAGCCTTAACCCAGAAAAAAGTTGGTAGATTCGAATCAATCAGCATTGTTCTTACGGCGTCAATTAGTTTCCTGTTGCGTCTTTCAACCACTCCATTTTGTTATGGAGTTCGAGTAGCACTATATTGTCTAGTAATCCCCTGTCAGAGTAGAAGAGATTTAGTTCAGCTTTCTTGAACTTAGTCCCATTGTCACATCTGATTCCTTTGACCTTTTCATTTGTCTGATTCTCCATGATAACAACGAATTGTTTAATCAGTTTTGCAGTTTTGCTTTTGACTATCAAGAAGAAAACCCAAGTGAATCATGAATAATCATCAGTGACGACTAAGCAGTATGAAGCACGATTAATGCTTAACACATTAACTGGACCAAATAGATCCATGTGTAGCAATTGCAGAACTTTATCAATCGAATTATAGACTTTTCACTTGTGAGACTTTAAATGATGCTTTCCTTTGGCACAAGCAGCACACTTTTCAATCATCATGAAATCTTTGATGGGTAAATTTCTCATGACGTTGCCCTTAGCAAGTCTGTTCAAGTTTTTTATTTGCATGACCCAGACGATGGTGCCACAGCATTGCATTGTGTTCAGACACCTTTGTAATTAAGCAGACAACTTCATCAGATGACTCCTGAGTCATATCAAGAAAGTACACATTTTGTTTCCTTTTGGCTTTAAGTACAGTCTTCTGGAATGATTATGCCCGGCTTCAGTATAATACACTCTTTGTTTGTGAAGTGTGTAGATTATCCTTTATCGCATATTTGAGAGAAACTCAGTAAACTATGCTTCAGTTCAGGAACGTAATTAACTTTTTCAAGTGTTAGAGCTCCACTGCTAACAATTCCTGGCTGAGTAATATGTCCCCAACTACCTCCAGCAAAACCCACATCTCCCCCATCATAATGCTCCAAGTTCTGTAGTTGAAAGATGGCCCCTATCATGTGTCGGGAACAACCACTACCCATATACCAAAGTTTGAGGATGTTTCTCCACCGTTGTTCATGTACATGTAAAGAGATTAATTAGTTTTAGGAACCCAAATTTTGAGGTTTCTGGGTGTTGCAGCAGGCACAACTTTGTTATCGTGTCTTAAGACAGATTTAACACACTTGGGAGCTGATGGTGCGGTGTTTGTTTTTGTTATTGCCTTAGAGTTCAACTTTAAGTTCCAAAATTTATTACCATTCGAATTCGTGATATCGAAATTTGGTCTTTTATTTTTACAAACACATGTAGGTGTGGACTTTGGTTTTCTCCAGTCACCATCAGAGAGCTTTGGTTTAGAACAAAACATCTTCCTAGATTTTAAAATTTGTGTGTTCCAATTTGAAGCCTTCTTTTTTATTGCTTAAATGAAGTGTAAGCATGGTTCTTGCAATTTCTTGCAATGTGTCCAAGAGTTCAACAGTGAAAACACGTTTGACATTTCATTGGTGGATTGCGTCTTTCACTGTGGTATTTCTATGATCTAAAAGCTTTGCTAGGCTCAGTATTGTTTGCTTGTTGCATGCATGAGCTTGTTTTGGTGACTTTTAGTGACACAAATGTTCCAACCTTGGGCTTAGGTGGAACATACTTAGTTGTCTGAATGTTTTCAACCTTATTTGAAACCTTAGACACGGACATATATCTAGAATCAATCTCAGCATCAATCACAGAATTATTCACAAAACTTAAACTGGAAACAGAAAATGAATCATGCAGATTGTTAATAATATCCCAATATGACAGAATGGGAACCCAACAATCAACATTTTTCACACATGCATTTTAACTCAAACTAGCATGTATAAAAGGAACTGAGTTTTTCAACAAATCAAAATCCAAAGTTTTTGAAGTGTTGCAATTAAATGAATATCGTTTTTTAGGAAAGTTATTATTAGAAATTTTGGGTTCAGCATACTCATCATCTTTTTCATTCCAATCCTCTATTATCACTTTATCTGCATATGAATCAGATTAATTAAAAGATGTTAGATGGACTTCGGATTCAATTGTTTTAACTGAACTTGAAGTCGTGACCGATTCAGTTTCTGGGTTACCATACTTCATGGTTACAGAATTTTTCAATTCTTGTTCAGTCATGGGACTATAAACCAGACTGCTGCTCAGAGGTGGAGGGTTATTTACAAAGACATTTCCTCTAGCACCAATGATTGTTAAGGGTGTCTCTTGTTCACAGATATTACTTTGTTTCCCACCTTTAGCATTTACCCAAACGGTTGGCTTAATTTCACCATTATTCATGTGATTTACATAACCCATTCCCTTGGTTTCTTTCCATTTCATTTGATTCTGAAGCATATTTTCTAAAACTGTTGATGATACACCAAATTTCTTAAAGTTTAATTCAGCATTTAAAAATTTGTTTTTGGATCTTTCTGCTTCAGATTTTGCCTTATCAAGGATGGCTTTAGAAGATTGTTTAACACATTTTGTGTTGCGTAATTCTCTGTTTGAAAGCGTTATATCTATCTTTTGAGCTTCAACTTTCTCAGTCAACCGTTTATTTTCCTTTTTAAATTTTAGGTTTTCTAGTTCTAAACGTGACATATCAAGTAGCAAATTTGTGTTATGTGCTATATATTTGCTTACTTTTCAATGCAGACTTGTGTGCATAAAGAGGAACTTACATCGACATTTGCAGGAAGATGAGCCATAAGAGCGTGTTCCATTTGATCCTATCCATGATCAAGCTCAGCAAGTAATGTGACAGTCGACTCTTTAGTGATGTTGAGAGCCTTGAGTTGTTCATCCCATCCAAAATGTGCTTCCTGTGATACCAAAGCTTTACTCTCGCTGCCAGGTGCCTTAGTACTACCACCATTACCACCAACGGGAACTATGGCCCTTTCAGAATTATCAGCTACTTTCTTGGGATTAGGACAGTCACGAGCAAAATGTCCTGTCTCATGACAGTTATAACATCGAAGCTTTTATTTGGTAAACTTTACTTTGTCGATGTCCGATTGACCCCAAGGAATTTGCCCAGTAGTTCGAGCAAAGTTTTTGGCTCTGAAAACAGCATTTGCAATATGTCATGTGATGTCCATTTCTTTCATGTCCTCAGGGTGTATCTGTTCAAGCTCATATCCTACGACAGCAAATGGAGGTACCAAATCACCTGAACTCAAAGCAGATGAACACTACAACAAGCCCGAAACCAAAGCAACGTTATCAAGAGCTTCTTTGGTTATTGTAGCAGGTTGCACCATAATGGGTAATGATGAGCTTCCAGTAGCAGATTTACCAGTGGGGCCTTGATTACCAGTGGATGGAGCTAGCATAACAACCTTATGAACCCGATAAGCTGATGATGGTTGAGAGATGAAGGCACTATTCAAGGTACTCACACCTGCAACATTGTAGCTATTTGTGTGGTTCATCGCTCGTTGATCATTCATTTCATATGACTTGATGACCGACACCATTTCAGTCAAGCTCAAATTATCCAAGTTCTTTGTAGATTTGATAATACCCACCTTCATATCCCAATTCCTGGGTAGAGCATTTAAAAGCTTCTTATTTATGACCCATGCTGAGTTTTCAATTTTCGCAATCCTTAGTTCTTTAATCAACGTCAGGAACCGTTGTATATGAGCATATAAACTTTCACCGACAACATAGTTAAAAGTGTTAAACTTGTGGTTTAACATTTCCTTTAGAGACTCTTTCATCTCTGAATTCCCAGCATACATGTTTATCATCACATTCCACAGCTCCCTAGCATTAGTGATTTCTCGGAAACACTGAGAGATTTCAGGAGTGAGCCCTTGCGTGATATAGCCGAGAGCTTGTTCATCTTCTTCAATAATTTGGAAGTCCTCTTCTGTAAAATTTTCAACACTTTTAACGATCTCATTTCCTTCAAGATCCTTGTACGTGATTTGACGTTGTCCCTAAGGATCACACGCCATAGCGTCGGCTCTGTGGTGTGAATGTGTTTTTCAAATCTGAACTTCCATTCTGGGAATCCAGCAGCAGAGCATAACCTGAGAATCCTTGTGGTAGTTCCCATGATTGCATGATTGTTAGCTAAAGCAGCAGCGAGAACAATAGACGAGTCCATTTGAAACTCCTTTCTCGAATACAAATGACAGTTCTTGATTGACGATGAAGTTCTCAAAATTGAGTTCGAGAACAACCAGAAATTCGAGAACACCCTTTTTCCCGAGAACAAGGAAATTCGAGAATATGATCTCGATGACAGTTCAAGACTAACTTCGAGAAATCCTTTGAGAAGCCAATTTTCGAATACTCCAACTCGAGAATGTTGTGGTCGAGATCAACTAACAACTTCCTAAAATAAAAAGATTCGGTCAAATCTTCTCAATACTTATCCCGATCTTTCAAACAAAATCTTCGCCCGATTCTTACTCAACCTCGATCAAACAGCACTTTTCTTCATAAACAAGCTTGAATTCACGAAGAACACCAAATTCAAAACACGTCCGATAGCTTTAAAAATACCTTTTTCATGCAGAATCGATATCAAGAACGGGCAAAACACTGGTTATAAGGCTCTCATACCAACTGTTAGTCCTTATCAGGATCAAAAACTGATATCGATTAACAACCACACGCAAGATTGCAGAATAGTGTTACATGTGTGCAAGAATAACAAGAAGAACACGAAACAAATCAATAAAACAGTCAATTAATTCGCAAGTGCACTCGGTTTTTAAGAACCGACTGGTACACGAAGAAAAACAAACACACAATTGACAAAACCGTTTTTCTAATAAATGATTAAGCTTCGAGTTTATATATTAATCGGGTACAAAATGGCCTTCAGCCCAAACCCCTAAGTAATCTACTCGATAACCCATTTAGTAGCTCGAGAACCTTATTAAGTAATCCGAGAAACCACAAAACTCTAATATGTGACCTAACAACAATGCATATCACGATATGTATTTGCTATTACTATTATTATTATTTTACCAATTCAAATTGTATATTTTGTATAACAATTTCTATAATATTTACTTATCCTCATCTTCTAGAATTAATTTGTTTTCCTTGAATATCAATTTCTCATTTGATTAAGATTAATCCAAATTTATATGATCATTTTATAAATAAATTTAAAAGTGTATCATAATTTTAAAATAGTAAACACTCACATAAACATAGTAAAACATACACACACAGCATAGTAGACAAACATTTGTTTTTATTATTATTATTATTTAAGATTTTATTCAAAATTTATCATTCCTAACATTTCAACTAAGATGTAAAACCTAGTTGAATCAAATGCTTTTGTGAAAATATCTGCCACATTATCTAAAGTATCAACTTTTTGAAGTTGAATTACTTTCTTTTCAGAACAATCCCTAATGAAACGATGTCTGATATCTATGTGTTCAGTTCTTTTATGTGACACCAGATTTTCAGTTATTGCAATTGTAACAGTATTATCAACGAAAATTAGGGTTGTTAGAAATTTCAAACCATAATCCCGCATTTGTTGTTGTATCCACAAAACTTGTGAGCATCCACTAGCGGCTGCAACATACTCTTCCTCACAAGTAGAAATTGCAATCGTATCCTGCTTCTTGCACTGCCATGTCACCAGTTTGTTTCCAAAGAATTGGTAGCCCCTAGTTGTTGATTTCCTGTCTAAATTACAACCACCATAGTGAGAATCAGAATAAGCAATAAAACACATTTCATGATCAAAAAGATACCACAAACCCAGATTTGGTTGACCCTTAAGATATCTAAAGATTCTTCTGACAGCTTTTAAATGAGATTCTTTGGGTTTTGATTGACATCTTGAGCACAAGCATATCGCGAACATGATATCTGGTCTTGATGCCGTCAAATACATAAGAGAACCAATCATTGAGCGATATAAATGTTGATCAACATCAATACCACTTTCATCAATTCTCAAGTTGTGATTTACACGGATTGGTGTTGACATTGAAGAAGTCATCCATTTTGAATTTTGTCTAAATGTCGTGCACATATTTTGATTGATGAACATACATACCATCATGCTTCTAATCTACTTGAATACTATAGAAGAAAGATAAATCTCCCATCGCACTCATTTCAAACTTCTTTTTCATCACATTCTCGAATTCTTTACACATATTAATATCTGTTGCTCCAAATATAATATAATCAACATAAATTTGTACAAGCAACAAATCTTTTCCTTTCTTCAATGTGTAAAGAGTACTATCAACTTTTCCATGAGAAAATCCATTTTCAATTATATAAGTTGACAATGTTTCATACTAGGCTCTTGGAGCTTGATGTAATTCATACAATGCCTTAACCAATTGATAACATTTATTTGGATATTTTGTTTCATAAAAAAAAGGAATAGTTTTTGATTGAAAAATCAAATTATTTCTTTTATGTGTTTTAAACCCATTCTTTTTCAAATTTGGAAATGTATATTTGATTGAATTTTTTTTTTGAAAAAGACACAGAAGTAAAATCATCCACAGCATTGTGACAAAGTCTACTAGATTGATACTCTTCTTCTTAAAAGTCTTTGAACATGCTTCATTTGATGATGAGGAAGATAGATACAAATCTTTACTATCCATTTGACTTATCTTGATCGGAACATATTTCCTAGACATTTGTTTTCTAGACTTTGACCTTCGTTTTGACTTGTTACAATTTAAAGCAATATGACCTCTAGTTCCACAAACAAAACAAGAGCGTTGATCCACAAACTCATACTTCACTCTCTTAACATACTCTTTTGAAGAAGATTGTCATGTTGAATTTTGAGACATACTATCTAACTGACTACCATCAGATAAGATTGCACAGTCATTAACTAAATCATTGGAAACATTAAACACTTTAGTGTCACATGAAAAATACAAATCATCAGGATCAACTAAAATATGATTTTCAATTGGAATATTAAGATTTTTTACAACTTTTTCATGGTTAATATCAATATCCTCTACCAACACAGATTGAATACATTCAATCTTATTAACACTATTATTTGCATGCAAACAAGTAAAAACATAATCACAACTATCATCAACAAACAACTATTTATCCAAACATTCTGGTACCCTATCTTTCAACACCTTTACTTCAACATCACAAACTTCTTCACCTAATCCTCCAACAAATTCAATCGATGTACTGCAAATATTAGAAACAAAAATTTTGGTCGGGTTTACTACCATGTGGGACTTAATCTCATACAGTGTAAGAATTGGATTATTAGGTAGCTTATTATAATTGTGCTTATATGGTGGAGGAACTTCATGATAACCAAAACCAGATTTATCATTTGGAGATCTGTGATTTTCAAGAATATGTTCTAATGCATCTTGTGAACTTATCATACTTTGAATTTAGTTCTAAGTTTAATAATTTCACACTCTACATTAGACCATTTTTCATTTTTTTTATCCATTTCTTTATGGATATGGATGATTTTATCCTCTTTATTAGATAATTTTAATCTTAAAGAAAGAATATCTTTAAGATGTGAATCTATTCTAGTCTTGTAAATCTTTTAATTTTCTGAAAATTCTTTGTTTTGTGCTTTAAGACAAGTAATATAATCCAGTTTTGCTGCATAAGCACAACATTTTAAGCATTTTGGTATGAATTTAGAAGTTGAAGATTGTACCTTTCTATGTGATTCTTGTGCCATAAATGCTACATGCTCTTCAATCTCCTCATTCATAACCACCTCATTAGCATGATATGTCCAATCAGTTCCATCAACATTGTCTTCAACAAATAAAGTTGTACTTGTACTAACTTTATCTTTGGCATTGCTTCTTGGATCAAATTTCTCGATTTTCTGCTTAACAAACCCAACTTTCTCCTCCTCCAACTCACAATCCCTTGCAAAATGACCTAGATCACCATAGCGATAGCATTTAACTTTTTGCATAGAAAATTCCAATATCTTCTTAGAATTTCCTTTTAACTCTGTATGCCCAGTTCACTGAAGAAATTGTATGGTTCTTCTAGCGAGCATTGTTGATTGCCATTGTATGTCAATTTCTTCAAAATCATCTAGATCCAACTGATCCATGTCTTCATCAGTTAAAGGTTTACAATCATCAACAAACAAAGCATCATATGAATTAACCAATAGCATAAAGAATGCAAATTGGTCTTGTGCGATTTTAACATTCTTTTTTTGAGTTTGAGAACTACTATTCCAGAATTAGAAATAAAACACACTTCAATATCACCATTTTCAACTTTACTCATTGAATCATCTGATTTGGATAGAAATACAATTTATTCAAACACAAGAGATGCATTTGGAGTTTTCATATACAAACTTGGATTTTGAAAAGAAAATTTTGCTCCAGCTTTCTTCTTTTGCATGTCCAAATCATATGATTGAACCTTTGCAATAAGAGTATCAAGTTCTATGTTAGTTATCAGTATTTTCATGTGTCATCATTACATACATCTCCCATGATTTAGGAAGTGCATCTAGCAATTTCTCATTCATATCTTCAAATTTCACTTCATGATCAAGTGATAACAATTCTCCCAAAAGAAGAGTAAACCTTGTGACAAGTTCTTCAAAAGTTTCATTTTGTTGGCATTTAAACAAATCAAACTATTTATGCTACAAAGTATGTTTACTCTTTTTGAGTTGATCACTTGCCTCACATCGTCTGGCTAATGCATCCCATAATGCTTTTGACTTTCTATGAACTTTAAAGGACTGATGAATCTCTTTTGTGAGTGTCATTGTCAACAAAGCATAAGCCTTCTTATGTAAATCATATTCCTTCTTTTCTTCTTCAGTCAAACGAAATATATTCTTTGGAAGTCCATTCAGCAAAGGTTGTTCGTAACCTTCTTTAATTGGAATCATAAGACTTGGATTAACAATTGATAAAAACGATTAGAACCTCGAACTCCATGAGGAATAATCAACATTGAGTATTGTGATATGAGTGAATTATGTATGTAAGATGAATTATTGATCTTTAGACGAAATACATCATAAAGATTTCTCTGTGTCATGTGAATGTCTAAGCATATTTTTATATGAATGTGAAAGAATATTATGATATTAATGAATAGCGTATATAACATGAATTGATTGTTCATTAACGAAATCAATCGTAAAGAATTTAATTGTGTCACTTATCATAAATTATTGTGACATGTAAATGTGTAAATGTGTTTGCATATAAGTGTGATAGAGCATTGTAATGTAAATAAATAAATCATGTCACTTATGAAATATCAACATATGATTCTTCTAGGTGACACAATTTAAAGTGAAATTATTGCTACTCCTATTAAACCGTATCCTCATGAAAGATCAACAAATGATAATTCATGGTAATATGATTGAGGGTATAAACAATTCATTTTGTTTTTATTAATGGAGTGTAATAATGAGATCTCTTTGAATTATATTGTCATGGGAATCACCCTTTGATAATATAACTAAGGGGGGTGACAATACTAATATCATTAGGTAAAATATATGGAATTTTATAAAGGATTCCTTCAAATCATATTTTCAAGAGGAATCACCCACTAACAACATGATTCGATGGTATTTAAAACAATAATAGGTCCTATTAGGTTAAATCATTTTGAGGCATCACTCTCTAATTAATATAATTTAGGGGATATCATTATCTATGGCTTGAAACATTTGAGTGGTATATAGGGTTTTTGCATACCATTAACATATTAGAGCTGTATAGTTCACGAGACTTGTGACATGCTTTGGCCTATAGATGAAAAATCATCCTTCCAGTTACTACATGTCCATCTAATAACTAAAACTCTAGCGAGAAGTGAAAGTTTGAAATCAATAATGTATTGAGAGCACTAGATCATTGTGTAAGTGTATGATAGTGTATAGCGTCACAAAGAAGGTATAATGATTCATACTCTAAGGTTAGACCATATGTATATGTGTATGTTAGGAAGTCATCGGTTTATCTAAGGCATATTTAACCTACGGGATAAACATGTAATACATTAGAGCACATGGAGCATAGCAAGCATGTACCACATAGCACATAGTTGAACATGTATAAATAATAATGAGGTAATGCTTATAGTTAGGTTTGGTACTAATAACCTAGATCCCTATAAACACAGCTCTGATACCAATCTGTCACACCCTAACCGACGGTGGAATCGTCGGAGCGTGATACGTTTATTCATCACACGTGCCACTAAGTGTTACAATATATTAACATGCAAGCAATATTAAATTAAAATTGATTCAATTAAACAAACAATATTCCAAGTACCATTGTTTTGAAATAAACAACTTAAACATAAATAAAAATTCATTTTTTTTAGTCTAGGTCCATGCATCCTAGATTTGCACCACAAGATCTTCACTTCACGTGTTACAAACATAAAATAATAAGTATCAACCACAAAAGTAGTTGGTGGGCATTTTATTACATAATATATATACAGTTTTAAAACCATGTGATTCAATGCTCATTTGAATATATATAATTAAAAGGATACGTATAAGTATGAATAAGTAGTTTCAAACCATTTAGAAAAATGATTTGACATCGGATAGCTACCCACTATTTATATAAACGGTAATTAGCCGACGAAGAGATTAGCAAATCCCTCAAGTGAAAGTGAGCATGTATGACTTGACTGCATGACTTGACAACATGACTTGACTATGTGACTTACTCGATACAACAACTTGACTTATAAATTAAGCACACAGAATCACATATAGGCAAATAAACACATATAATCCGCATGTATAATTGAATAAGAATGATTTAAAAAAAAAGTTAACTATACAACGAGTGTAACAGCCCAAAATCAAAAGTAAGCGACAAAAAGATTAGAAATACTCACAGTTTGCGTAAGCAATCCAAAAATTATAACAACATGTATAGTTGTGTAATACAAGATCAAAATCAACCAAGATTAATGAATTCATGTATATATTTAATTCTATCTAATACAAATAATATAACAAGTATTAATTGACACAGTTTGGATGTTGCGTCCCGATTAATTAATAATATAGTTATAAATATGTATGTTTGATTTGTAATTAGGAGTATTATTTATTATAACTAAATGATAATATCTCCAAAATAAATTATAAAGTTTAAATAACAATAATAGTTACTTATTTTTATTCTTTTATAAATAATTTCTGGATTTATAAGTTTGATTCTTCAGAAACTTAATAAGTTGTATTTAATTATTTAAAACAAATAAATAGTCACGCAAAGAAAATTATATTAAACTTCAGAATAATATTCTAGAAAATATCTATAAATTTCTTGAATTTATTTTGTAATTTATTTTATATGATTTAGATTTTTGTTTTTATAAAAGTTAAGCTTTTTAAAGAAAATTTTCCGTAAACTAAAAATATAAACTTTGGATTTATTTTTAATAGCCTAGAATTTAAATTATAGATGAATTTTGATATAAAGTTGGTTAAATATGGGATTAAAATGAAATAGTTATAGTTTATATAAGTTTTATATATTTAAGCAAGAAATTAGAATGATAAAAAAAATGGAAAAATAAATAGAGCCGCGTGGGCTGGGGTTCGAACCCCCGACCAATGCTAGATATGGTTGCGTGTTTAACCACTGCGCCAGTGGATTCCTCAAATTAAATCTTTGTTTTAGATATATATATATATATCGTACAGTTTTAATCAGGTATGGATTTCTTTAACAACCCTAGATCTAAATCCGATTCAATTGACAAATCTCTAAGTTAGTATTCGAAATCGATAAAGGGCTTTTCAAGAGCATGGGATTGCGATTCGAATGGATGTATTATCTTGAATTGAAGTGGAGTAGGAAAGGAGATCAGTTCCGAGTAGGGTGGCGGCGCCGTAAGTGGCTCTCCGGTGGATTCTGATCAACTCTAAGTTTGAGAGTTGTGGCTTGATTGTGTGTATGTTGGTAAAACGAATTAATGTCGAAGTATGGTGCTATTTATACCAAATGGATGGGAGACAGTTTGATGTGGAGGCTCGGTACGACCGAGTGTAATAAACTCGTTTGACAGCTTGGTTACAGCCAATGATGTACGATACTGATATTGACATTGATTTGGTGGGTCAAAACCGTGTGATCGGCGAGAATTTAGGAGTAATTAGTGGCGAGATGAGCAGGATTGAGTTTGGGATTTGGCTGGGTCGAATACGGGTCAAACCGGGCGAAAGAGAAGAAGTCACGGGTTAATGGGGTGCCAATCTGGGTGTTGACCAGGTCTTGGTAAAATCTTAATTCGGTTTGTTTTATTAGGTTTTGGCCACATAATGTTTTAAGTAATTTATATTTTATATAAAAGTCTCATATTACTACATTTACTTTATATATTCTTGTAAATTAAAATATATAAATGTAAAATAATAGATTTTATATGTTTTGTATATGTATGAAATTAGAAATTGCTCAACTTATATAAATGTATAGGACTTTTGACTGATTGTGTAATAATTTCTGTTGTTAATTAAAAATAAAATATATGTTGGTAAAAATATGATCGGGAAAATCCCGGATGTTACATTCACAACCTAATACGACTCCGTGTATAATTCGGTTTTGAGTTCGATTGTTTAATTTTTGGTCGCTCGGACTAGTTTACTAAATAAAAAAATTTGGTTCAATTCCGATATGGTTTTTGTGCACACGTGTTAAGCGTGTTATTTATTTATAAATCAAATAATATGGTCTCGCGACTATCTTAGGAAGTATATGTCAAATCCAGGCAGTCCACATAAGTCATAGTCATAATAACCAAGCTATAGGAAAATAATAATAAGATAAAAGTGTGAAGTCAAGTCAGACTTCCCACGCATGAATAATCAAGTTAAATATATAAGAGTGTCTGTGTTACAACTTATTTATATTATAGTACCCTAACTCAATCTCAATTAAGTTTAATACGTGGATGTTCGATATTATAACTAGTTCATGAGGTTCGTTAGTAATCCTAACCTGAGACTACCGGATCTTAAGTGACCCGAGATGGCCGGATTCGGAAACCCGAAATTACCATATGTCACATGAGGAGTAAGACTTCATCACTGTCTGGAAGTCCAAAAGGAGGCACAGTGGTGTGTGCTTTAGTACAACCATGTGATGTGTGCTGAGCATGTGAAGAAACAGTGTCAAGAATTAAATTTATAAAAATGATCAATGCTCCTAACTACACATAAACGGCAAGTGTACCGATCAATAGCAGCGTAGCAAGTAAGACCGAGTATCATCCAAGGACTCTTGGGACAGAAACAACAGCACACTCGGAATTCTAAAGGTCATGCAACTTAAATGAACTAAGGGCAAAATAGTCTTTTCACTAAACAATA
>WOUH02002070.1:0-20182 GCA_009936405.2 Stevia rebaudiana
AGCGAAAGCTGAGCTTTTCAACTAATGTAATCTCAGGTATCTAAAACATGGATCAAGGGGACAAGACTCTGGGCTATCGTATCTGTTTAATAGTTGTATTGTATTGATTATGTATCTTTTGCTTCCGTTCATGTAATATACTCTGATGTTATGAATGAAATGTTTGTTTGGTGTAATTTGAGTTGCACATTATAAACCGGTTGACTCGATCCTGCCATTGACTGACCCGATTACGTGACAGACCGCCCTCTGGACCGGTCGGAGACCGGGGGCCCGGCAGCGGGGTGTCACAAAATAATTGTATAGACAATATCTTTGCGAAAGTTATGCCAGAACCAACCAGAAGTAATGCTAGGGAAGCCTGGGATCTGAAATGACCATTGCCTCCCACGTTCTGGGCCATGCAACGAAGATGTCGTGAGCTATCTAACGTTAGCGGTGATTACGTGTTTTTAGTTACAAAAGTTCTAATAAAATTTAAATTAGTAAACAAAAATTAACACACTTGTAATAATTACTGTTAGAGCATGACACAATAGCGGTTTTTTGAACTGCAATCTATCATACTCCGATCCTACTATTAAACTTAACCAAGTACTTCTCCCTTTATGCTAGGAATTGTACCCAAAACCTTTCATTAAAGAAGTCAGAATCTTTGTCAAGTGAGCTAGTCTTAAGTTCCAGAAATTGAGATTGTTTGTCCGTGGGAACCGATGCCACGAAGAAACACCCGCTTAGAAGTTAAATAACTTCATTATACATGTATGTTTTCTTAGAAAGAAAAACACATACTCACTTATATGTACAGTTGTACACCATAGCATGCAAATAAGAGTATTTAAACTCATCAACTTAACCTTCATGATTTGAATATTAACAAACAAAAAGTATCCATTAAATTTCAAGTACAATACAGGTGTTTGGGAAGGTGAGATAAAGAGAAATGTTACCTTTATTAACTAAAAGTATACTTATATTAAAGAGTAACAAGTTTTTGAAAAAAAAAAAATAAAAACTTTACAAATGAACAACTCACACACATTTATTACATAGAAGAACCAAAATATACCATCATAATACCAAATAACACACATACATAATTAAACCAACGACCGAGCAAATAGTTCAACCAAATTACACACACATAACCCATACTCAGTTACATGTAGGAAACCTTACACCACATGCGGCCGCGACTCTCCTGGCACCGGGAAGTCTAAGATATCCACCAAATGTCGGGTCCCTCATCTCACGGCAAAGACAAGCTTCCTGACCCTTGAACCTCCGGCAACACTCTCGCGAAGGCGGAATGGTTGTGACAATCGACTGCAAACACCAGCTGATCTCAACCGCATCGCATCGGGATTGCGCAACCGTCAGTTGCAGGTGTCCGACTGATAGTAGGAGCACCATAAACGCAACCGTGAAATAGCGTTGTGGGTTTTCCATTTATTGGAAATTTGAAGTTATGAGATTATGGAGTTGTGAGGGTTGTGGGATGGGTTTGAGGTGGGGTGGGTTCAATTTATAGAGGTAATGGGGTTAAATATATATATATATATACATCCCCAATATTGTTGGTGGTGTGTTTCGAGAAGTTGAGATTAATCAAAATTTTCGTAGTCAATTAAGTTAGCCCATATATCTCGTGTTCACACAAAGTAATTAAATAATGAGTAAACTAGAATTTACAATTTGCGTCTATATGGTATATCAAAACTGCACATTCAGTTCTTATTGTGTAAAATTTATCAACTGAGTTCTAGTGGTATCTGAATTTTGTAATTGCATACGCATCAAACCAATTTTTGCGCATTACATACACATCAAGCCAAACAAATTGCTTCATTATCACTATCATCTAGCGTTTTCGTTTCCATTCTCTTTTAGCATCTTCGAACCTAATTTCGTCAAACACATTTACACATACATGCATACGTACGTATGTGCGCACATATATACATACACTTACATATATATACATACATAAACCTGCATACATGTCGTCGGGAAAATGGAGCAACATTTTATTGTTATTGATTTACATATTTATCAACAATGTAACTTAAAATAAACAGGAAAAAATTTCATTATTCAATTTCGATGACATGTAGTCAGAACAAGTGGTGCGTAATTCTTTTTTTTATATACAAATTTATTAAAAATTAGAAAAAAAAAAACTTTTATCAAAATTGTAACTTTACAAAAATAGAAAAATCTAGACTGACGACATTTAGTCGGGACAACTGAGGCAAAAAAAAAAACTCTTTACACATTTTTAATATAAAAACTTCATTTATGAAAAATGAAACATAAAAAAGTAGGAAACTCTATACCGACGACTTGTCGTGGGGACAAGTAGAGCATACTAACATTATTTTAATTTACCTCTTTATCAAAACCAAACAAGTGGAGCACAATAATATTATTTTTGGTGCAATTCATACTTATCAAAAAATATTATTTTTAATTTACATACTTATCAAAACCGTAACTTAAAAAAATTGAAAAGACAATCCATTTAATCTATGCGACCGACATGTCGTCGGCAAAAGTGGAGCCAAATTATTAAAATTTATTCCACTTATTATCAAGTGATACGTGGAGAGGCCAGTCAAACTTGCAAGGAACACCTATAGCGGCAACATGTTGCCGATACAGGTGGGGATATAGAGACGAAATATGCCATCGGTAAAGGTGGCATAACTACAACATGTGATTCTTGTAATGTCATAAACTCATTAAAATGTTAACCCAATTATCGTAAAGTTATGAACTTTGTGTATGTAGGACCTATTTTTAGTTCTTATAGATTACAATAAAAATCTCGAAGCCGTCTTTTTATATATAAATTAAAATAAATTCAAAACGAATAATTAAAAATTAGGAGATGTTAGGCAAAATCATGATAAACTAAAGTATGTGAGCCAAGTCAAATAGAACTTTCACCAAGCATAAAAACCGCACCGACAATATTGATTATGCATGTCGTGAGACTTCTGATATTTGAAAAACGACTATTTGGATGACAAACAAACGACATTGTTTGACAATCTTTAAGTTTTTTAATTTATTAGATTTTACTTGTAATTGTATCTTTTTAGTTATGATAATTTTTTATTTTAATTTATTATAATTTTAGTTTATGTAATTTTTATTTTAATTATGCGACATTGTAGTTAACTTAGTTTGTATTAATTTTGATTATTATAATTCTTTTAGTGTAATTTGGGTGTAATTTTACTTTTTAGGAAATTTAAATTATTTATGTTTTCTTAAATAAAAAAATTTACAAATATTAGTGGGAATGGTGTGGAGTATAGAACGTATTACATAGTTAAAAAGTGATAGTGTGTGGTGGTGATCTGGTGGTGAGGTGTCAGGAAAAATAGAGCGAAGAAGGGTGAGATGTGAAAGAGTTTTACACATATTCTAAAGGGTGAGTATTTATTTAGTTAATCTGTTTAAATCAACAAAAGAGTTATATAATTGCTAACCATGTCAATGTTTAATACAACATATTAACCTGATTATTACCATCTAAAAGTAAATTATAGCTCGGTAACCATCTATAAACCGTTTAACTCATTTAGATGAATGTGTTCTTCAAGTTGTGTTCGAACTGCACGATTTTAACAGTTTAAAGGCCTTATAGTCTAGTTGTAGCCCATTGACTACTCTTATGAGAAGTTTTGAATTTGAGTCTTACCTAAAGTAATATGGTTTAGTTAGGTCAGAGAGTTTTTTCGATACTAGGTTTCATCTTGAATGATGGGAACGTTACTCATTTGCTAAGTGACACTAATTTCCATTGTTGTATACATAACTATCTAGAGATTAATATATTGATAGATATTAATATACAAGTACCAACGGGCTTTGTCTCATATGGTACGGGGCCTCTCGCTTTCTTTGTGAGGTCATCGCCCTTAGGGGGGCGGCTAGGTTCGAATCAAAGAAGTTTTATTGTTCGATAGATTTTCTTTAAACAACCTCGTATTATATCATGTCAAACATCCACGCCTTGGTCAGTGGCATGTTGGTAGCAGTGTTTGTTCGTAGTACATTGATTGCAATTTCGCTTTTCAAAAAAAGAATATACACACAAGTTTTGGGAATTCAGCAATTTAACTCGTGAATCGGTCATCCTTGAATCCCTCAACTTTGTACATTTAGATATAATGAAGATTGACAGAGTGTTTGTCCGTGTGAACAGATGGACCAAACAAGCCACCGGCCCTACCTCTTGACTTATAAATTACCAATTTTATATAAAATTAATACATAACGTACAATACTAGACAACAAACAAACACCAAAGTTGGTATTCAAATCAACGACGAAACAAATAGTCAAAGTTCAACACCAATTTTCAAATTCATTACACACACGTTACCAAAACAACCGTAACACACCACCGTCATCAATTACATGTAGGGAATCTAACCCCACACGCGGCGGCAACCCTCTTCGCACCGGGAAGTCGAAGATAGGCACCAAATGTCGGATCCCTCGTTTCACGGCAAAGACAAGCCTCCTGGCCCTTGAGTTTCCGGCAACACTCTCGTGATGGCGGAATGGTTGTGACAATTGACTGCAAACACCAACTGATCTCAACCGAATCACATCGCGATTGCGCTTCGGTTAGTTGTAGGTGTCCGGCTGATAGTAGGACCACCATAACCGCCACCGTGAAATAGCGTACAGAGTTTTCCATAATTAACGAAAACAATCAAACAAATTTACCGAAGGAGTTTGGAGGGTATTACGAATTTGCGTCGAAAAGTGAGGTGGGTTGGATTCCATTTATAGAGATAATAATGGGGTGGGAACGGGTTTTGGTGACATGGTTGTTACCCAACTAATAAGGTTTTAGAATTCAACTTAAGTGGCCAAACGCGCATTAATGGTATAAATTACAAATTATGTTTTGAAAATTGAAACCATTGCATTAGACTTTTCTTTTGAGTGTCGTATGAAGAAATTCGAACGTTATTATTTCAACAAAAACTATTCCGGGTTTGATTTAAAATACATGATTACAAAAATTCTTTTATCATTATAATCATGTCAGACATATTTTACATCTTCAATTAATCATGAGGTCTTTGTAGATAAGATAACGAAATCATGAGGTCTTTGTATATAAGATAAATAATTACTTTTTTTTTTTTAACGGCGTTGTTTTCACATACCACGTATGTTGTCTGAACCGGGCCCACCGGGCAGCGGTGAAACAGACGCCCCCCTGATGCGCGAGAACCCCGTGGAATATGTAAACCCTCCCCCCCATCGGAACCGTACCTGGGTTAAATCCCAAGCTGGCTGTTCACCTGGTGTCCATTTAAACTTGCCCCTAGTGAGAATTGAATCCATAACCTTCACATTGGAATGTGAGGCTCTTACCACTTGAGACAAGCTTGCTGGACATAAATAATTCCTATGATCAATGTTTTTTTGAGTGTTATTTGTCTAAGTGCAATAATTTGGGTCCTTATCATTTTTCTCTCTAATCAGGTTACGTTCCTGTTGTTAAAATTTAAAATTTCGCTCATTAAATCTATATGATTTCATTTTATCTCTTCATTTTCTCTCACTTTGAGTTTCCATCGCCAAAGGGTGGGGATCAAGGTGAAGATAAAGATAATTCATCACAAAAGAAAGTAAGATCTAAGTTAATGTGGTATCGACGTGATGGGGTGGGTCACTAACAAGAGACAAACCTTACCTGAGAAGAACCAGTTCTTTACATTATGACTCGTGAAGATCACAAATAGGCTGAGTTCCTTAAGATGTTGTGCTCCTAACGAAGATTGGTTTGATCCAAGAAAGTTTGAAAAAAACCTGATTGATTTTAATGCTTGGTTTCTAGTAAACATGGCTAGTACCATATGATGGGCAATCTCGAGTGGTTTACTAAACTTGATCACAAGATGGTAGTAAAGTAATGTTTGAAGGCTGGTCGCGAGTTGAGATAAAAGAAAAGGGGAATGTTGTACTAGAGGGGAAAACCGGAAACAAAAGGTAATTTATGATGTTTATTATATTATGTCACGTAAAAATAATTTAATTAGCATCGGGCCATTGGATGAAATTGGGTACAAGATCACGATACAAAATGGGATTATATGGATGCGTGAGAAAGAGGACACGTTGTTAATGAAGCTACCTCGTACACATAGTCACATCTATAAAGTTAATGTAATACAATCGAGATCAAAGGCATATCGCATGTGTAATTCATTTAAGTGACTTTAGGACGTGAAGTTTAACGAGGAATAATGTTTAGTTGGGGGGCAAAGTTCAAAATTAGAGAGTGCCAAAAGAAATCAATGAGAAGCCAATTCCCATTAGTAGTAGTGATCGACTGACCAAAGTGGTAATTCCAGAAGCCCAAAATGAGAACTTTAACATCAATCCATCATTGGTCCAGCAAGGTAACAAGGATGAGAACACATTTGACCAATCGTCCAGCCCACTTACAACCCAGTTTTCGGGCCCACAGATGACCACAAGGCAATTTGTATTATGTTATACCAAAGAAATTTGCAGATTTAATGGTTCAAGTAATTCATATTTAAGAACCAAGTCCCGAGCAGGGTGTAAACGACCCGAGCTGAGTTGAGCTGGGGCAAGTTCAAGCTCGGCTTGTTCTTTTTTCGAGTCGAGCCGGCTCAGCTCGTTTTTTTCTTCGAGCTGAAAAGTTGAGCTCAAGCTCGACTCATAAAAAGTTCGAGCCACAAGCCGAGCTACGAGCCGACTCGTTTGTTTACAAATTAGTATAAAAAAAATATAATAACACATATAAAATGCATAATTTGTAAGCTTGATTACGTACTTATTTTTTGTTTTTCATATTATGATATATATATACACATATATTTATTAATACTTTATATTATAAAATAGCGTTTCCTATAAATTCCTTGAATATAATAAAAAAGAAACATAAACAAAAAGATATATAAACAAATACAAGTATATATATATATATATATATATATATATATTTTATATATAAATATAATATATTTGGTTTAAAAATCGAGTCGAGCCAAGAGCCGAGCTACGAGCCAAGCCACGAGTCGATCTCGAGCTCGCAGTTTTTCGAGCCGAGCCGACTCGGCTCGTTTTGGAGCAAACTTTTTTCGAGCCGAGCTTTCTTCGAGCTTTTTTTTAGCTATTTTCGAGCGAGCCACGAGCTTTTTGAATAGCCTAGTCCCGAGTATAAAATACTATTATTATCCATAGATAAAAAGCCGGTGAATTATCGAGAAGCAATTAAACATGTTCATTGAAAGAAAGTAATGAATGCGAAAACAAGTTCAATCAAGGAAAATGTGACTTGAAGGCTGGTTGACAAGCCGACACATGCAAAGTCGATTAGTTAATGTGGCTTTCCAAAGCTTTGCCAAGGTTAAATTTCATCAAGGTGAGGAGTCTCGTTGGCATTACAATAATACCAAGATTAGCGGCTTATTGTTAAAATCTTGTTTGTAACTATGAAGGTAAAATGAGTCATAAGTGCATAGTATAGGATTGTTTGAGTTATGTTTTAAACTAAATAAAAGTTAATAGGGATACGTATTTGAGTCTGGCAAAGTAACTTTTATGTCGGTAGTTTTAGACTATATAAACAAGATTCGTTCGCATCTAATCTCAATCAAGTGCAATAATACGATCCAAGTTTAGACTATTAATTTTCTAATGGCGTTGAAGCACCTTTAAGGTGAAAGATAAACGTGAGAATCTGTGATGTGACGTCAATATGACAATAAGTAAATAAATAAAAATTAAGTGTGACCATTACACATTATGTCCTTGATGTTAGAACAAACATATATTCAACATACAAAAGCATAATAGGCCTCACAATGGCATATAGCCTTATTTTACTTGTTTATTGTTTATATATATATAGTATGACCATGTGATAAGTGATACACACCTCCTACCCGTCGTGGGGCCTTATTTGTTCATTTGGTAAATCATTTCTTTGCGCAATTAGTTGGGATCGTAACGCCACAAGCTGAAGCAAGTTTTTTGGCATTCGGATAGGTGATGTAAGATCCAAAACTAGGGTTTGCTATAAATGAACAAAAACAAGGTTGTTGTGCATGAGTAAAGTGCATGAGGACAACGATGTTGGATCGCAAGCTTGCTGAGCGTTAGTCTTCTCAACGTTACAGGCCAGAAGCACCATCGACAAAGCACACAAAACAACTAAAGAAAAATGCTTCATCTTAATTTCGAAACAATTCAGAAGAATCAAAACTTGAGAGGGAAGGATATATGATGATTTGTGATTCTTTCAAATGCATCAACTCCTAATTTATAGTAGTTAAGTTTTCGATTGTGGTTTTGGTTTATTTAATGGTTCGGGTCATAGATTTGAGAACCACGTGGTTTAATCGGCATAATAAATTGAACTTCAAATCTCTTGACTTTATGTGTTTAACACATATATTCAATAGATGATAACACATTTAATTTCTGACAATTGACCGTATTTCAAGTTGTTTGATCAGTTAGAGTTATTTGATTGCTTGTTTACAAATACAAGTTAGAAGAGCACACGTCCCCATTTTCGATAAATCGTTGAGCTGTGTTAAATAAAAGATAAATATGGATTACTAGGTTCTTCTTGAGTATCGTGAATTCGTTAATTTTTTAGTTTCAACTGTAGTTATCAAAAATTGTCACATTCATCTAAAATATTAACCCATCCAATTTTGTTAAAATGAGGGGTGATTATAACTTTTTCCAATTTTCTTTTTTAATTTATTTTTTTAATCCCTAATTCTACTGAAGTATGGTTAATTGCACAAGCAAAACCAAAAGACTGGGTATTACAAATGGTCGTTTTTCGGTGTCATTCCAACCAAATTCCGACCTTGTACTATTATAATCTCATCGTTATGCTAATTTAATCCAATATTTATATGAAATAAATATCATTATTATGTTCTAATATGTATTACAAATCTTTTGAGTGTAAGCGAAATATCGATAAACGTAAAATGATGCACCGTTCCATAGACCTGAAATCTAAATACCTCTTTAGCATGTATAACCTATGAGGTTAGATAGAAAACGGAAAATCGTGAACATAAGCAAAAACCGCGCGCGAAATGAAGTTCAATCGAAGCAGGAAACGCGAAAACAGCTAACGAGTCGCGTTGATAAACCTTAAGGGTCCAGATACAAAAAAAATTTTTGGATGAAATTGACAAAAGTCAGCAAATCACAAGGACGAATTTGGAAAAGAAAAACGTTTTTTGATGAAACTAGCAAAAGTTGGCAAACAACAGGGACGAATTTGGCAAATAAAAACGTTTTTGGATGAAACTGCCAAACATCATCAAACCAAATAGACGAATTTAACAATTTACTCGAAAAGTTCTTTGCAAAACATCGATAAAATTAATCATGTGATAACGGCAAACTCATATTTCATTAAACATTACATTACAAATGTTTTAAGAGTAAGTAAAGAAGCAAAACTTTGAAGCAGCATTGACATCTTTTAGGTTTGTAAATTTAAGCTTTTTGTAACCATATATTTAGGTTTTTGTAATGTTCTCCGGTGATGCTTGCTTAACATTCGAAGGACCTTTGAAAAAACATATTTGCCGTTAGCGTGTACAGAAAGCTACGGATTCATGGTGGAGTCACAATTGGTGGCAATAGGCAAATTCAACTCCTCGAAAGTCCTTGTATTTATGTGATTTAAGGCAAATCAAGAACTTCTTGAAGCATGCGCAAAATGGATCTCTAAAGTCTAATCTCATGTACTTTTGGGTTTAATTAAGTAGTTGAGATATCAGGGTCCATGAATAACGTGAACAAATGCAATGAATTATTTTTAAAAATGTCTTATAATCAGATGATGGAGTTTAATTTATGCGTTGATGAAAAACTTATTTATTTGTCGCAAGGCATGTTTGGACTCTTTTTGGGAGCATCTAGTACATTGTGGAGAGCTCCCGGAGTTCAAGTACTAAACTAGTGACATGGTATGGTTAATATCGTTTTGTTTGACATACTTAGGCGGGGCGGGATTTATGCTAAGAAAGAAGCACCAGCATATTTTTTAACTGACCCGTTGGAAGAATGATCAACAATAAGATCATGTGATATTTTGGGGGCTTTGGATGAATAAAAGGGAAACACGTGTGTGTGCATCTAACAAGTGTTTTCACATTTGTGGGCTTAGGAAGTAACTCTTTCATAGTGGGTCAGACTCTTTTAAAAGTTGTTTTATGCAAAGTGGCCAACTATGAGAAAACGTGAACGGACAACCAGCACATATTTGTATCATTTGTATTTGAAACTTTTCGTTTTGTTGCACCTGAGGCCGTTGAGCAACTTGGTCGAGTCCAACTAGTCATGTATAGTAATGTTAGTTTTAAGTTGATCTCCTCCAAACGGGTTAACACATGTTTTGTAATGAATTATAACTTATTCAATTCACATGGAGGTTGACTCTGTAGAGAACAAAGATGAGGGGAGTACGGTCTATTAGGGAAACTTCAAATGAAAACCACTCTATCGTGTGAAAATAAAAAAAAAGTACCACTTAAGTGAATTTAGAACATTTCTTATTTTTTCATGCATTGTTATTTTTTAAAACGGTTTCCACTATTGAATATAAACTTTTGTATCTTAAAAAAAAATACTACAGTATATTCACATTGTAAGTTATTCAATATTGAAGCTATATTAAAAAAACAAATATGCACATCGTAAGTTGTTCAATATTATATATATACAGTATAATTACACCATATATGCAACATAACATACTACAATGCACTATGATGATTATTCACAAATTGTGCTTTGAATTCAAATATGCATTTTCAAAAAGCAATTATTCAGTTTTTCTTTGTTCTTTTTGTATATTTATATATATTGCATATATGCATTATGGAATACTACAGTTATATTAAACATATGCAGCATAATGATAGTTCATATATTTTATTACTTTCAACTATTATACGCATTTGTTATAAGTATTTCACCAATTTTTTTGTGTTTTGATGTATTTATGTATACTGCAAACATACTACATATATGTAGTGTTAGCTTAAAACCCTTATATTACACGGGGTTACATAATCAACACTTAAAATTTATCATTGGATTATTACATATATGTATTAAGTTACTATGCCATCAAACATTTAACAGAAGACTACTGAGACTTGAAACGTTAAAGACTTTGTTAAGACATGAAACGTCAAAAATTTAACTTGAAACGTTAGACACCGTTCCTGTAATTGGTGGACTGAAACTGTTAAGTATTGCAAACTTCATGATTAAAATGTGTAGTTTACTTTTTTAAAATATATAAGATAAATACTTAATTACATAATAACAAATTTAAATTTTTAAAATTTAAAATTATTTTATAAATTAAGAGAAGAAAAAGTATAAAAGAATTCAAAATATTAATCTAATTAATTAAAATAATTAAAAAACTTTTAAAAAATTGAAAGAATTACATGTTGCACTATTTTGAATATTTTATTAGAGACAGATTCTTTTTAATATAGCTCCATTATACTCGTAATAAATTTTAAAAAAAGTTTTATTTAGTTGTGCAAACTAGGGGTGTGCATGAAACCAAAAAAAACGAACCGAAACCAAACAAAACCGACGGGTTTGGTATAACTTTTTCAAAAAACCGACTGGTTTGGTTTGAGTTTGGGTTTGCCTAAAATAAAAACCGAAAAAACCGAATGTAACTTTGGATTACTAGTAAATAAAGATAAGGTAGTTTTTATGTTCATCTCACATTAAAAGTTGAATGAAAAGTAGTAGAATGCTCTATCTATAAAAGAAGAATGTGATTTTTGCTTTAATCCTACATTGAAAGATGAAAGAAACATGAAAGGAGTCTCTTTTTATAAATATGAGAATCTTATCTTTGCTCTTCATCAAATAAACTTTTGACTTTTTTAATTTTTCTAAAGGCTTATTTAGTTGTAAATCATTTCAAATCCAACCCAAGTACAAAAACCGAAAAAACCGTACCCAAACCAAAAACTGAAAAACCCGAAACTGAAATAACCGAACCCAAACGGGTTCAAAAATACAAAAAACCGAAATTTCGGTTTTGGGTTTGGGTTTAGACAAAAACCGACCCATACACACCCCTAGACTGCAAACCATTTTAAAAAATAATAAAGTATTTCACAAATGAGAAATATTTGAAATTAACTTAGGTGAATTTTTTAGTTTTCACATGAAAAATGTTCTCTCATGAACCACCCTTTCATTTAGATTTGTTTAATTATACTGTTTTGAATAACATGAGCATGGATGATTTCTACAAGATTTAGAAATCTGCTTCACGCAAGAAATAAAAGACATAGATGCAACCTGCAATTTAGGATAAACCATACGAACTAAATTTGCAATTTACTCAAAAATAATAAAAGGGTAAAAAGTACGGTGGTTACTCTCAAAGTAGCTACTAGCCAATCAAATTAGTGGGTCCCAAAAAGTGTATAAGAAATCAAAGGCTGTCGATACTAACAATACCCACCAGTCATCACTTAATTTACCATTTCAATTATCCCCAATTTCTAGCTCTCCAAACAACACATTTTATCCAGGTACGCAAATCACCCTCTCTTCCCTTCTTTATTAAACATTGTACGTTGTGCTTCAACTGTAGTACCATTCTGCAACTATGGTGATTTAACAATTAAACAAACACTGCAACGAATATTGCTCTACTTGTTTGTGTTTGTGATGCTGTGAAAGCTTGTACCTTTTTCTTTAGGTGTTGTACCTTGCTCTGCTTATGCTCCAATTCTGTTTCTTTAAAAGAAATCAGAATTTCAACTTTAAATATTGATTATCCAATTTTACGGTCTTTCTTCGTTAATATCCAAAGGATTCTAAATTTTATCCTAATTTTCTTGAGTAAAGCAAATTATATTATAATTTAACTCCAAATGTTGACTTATTGGTTTTAAAAAACGCGTTTCAAAAAGCGCGCCTGAAGCAACCTGAGACGTAGGGTCTTGTGTGCTTCTGATCGCTTTTAGGCGATTGGCGTAAAAGACGAGTAAGTAAAAAAGGGTTAACGCGACGAGTGAGCAAACATGAGGCGCGCTTTTCGTTCATAGTCAAACTGTGTATAGAGGTTATTTATAGATTAAATCATCCATGAAGGCTATTTATATCTAAATTTTGGGTATTTCGAAATAGAATTACTATAATTAACTTTGAAAAAAAAAAGTTTATACTTTTGACCTGATTATGGTTCCATTTTTAACAGCTAAAACAACAAAGGTACATCTTTACTGATGATGAAATCCTCACAGGTACTACTTATTTAAAAATAATAATAATAATAATAATAATAATAATAATAATAATAATAATAATAATAATATTGATTGGTTTCTAATAATGTTTCAAATTCCTAAAGGCATATAGAGTAAGCAAAAGTGTTGCTGACTCAACAAAAGCCGAAGAAGAAAACGAGCTTTTTAATGCTCGAAAAGCAGTCCGAGATCTTGCTATAAAAATTGAAGAATCAAACTCAAGAGCCAAGATTACGCGCCAAAATCAACAAAAAAACCGAAAATGGCAAGAAAACGAAGAAAATGAAGCATCCTTAAAGAATAAGCAAGATTATCAGTATGAAAAAGTGTTGAAAGAAATCGAACACATCACACACGAACTGGGTAAACTAAAGCTCGATATGACGCGCGTTTTGAAGGAAAAAACGCACGCAGACAACACATTCAAAGCCTCGAGTTCTAAACGATCCACACTTTTGAGCGCGGTGGAAAGAATCAAAAAGGAGATTGAAGATATTGATGAAGAACATGTTCTTGTAGAATTAGCACGAATTGAAGCGGTTAAAGAACACGAAATTATTGAAGCTCAGAGGAAAGAAGAAGAATATCACTACCGAACCCGGTTAGAAGAAGTCAAACAGAAAGACAAACAGATTGACCAAGATAATGAAGTCAAACAAGAGCTTGAATCAACACTTCTTAATGTGAATTTGTTAAAAAACGAACTCGTTTTAGCTAAATCAACAAAAGCGGGTCCCGGATCGTTACAAATCATCACAGAAGAACTAGAATCAGCAAAAGAAGAACTGAAAAGAGTCAAAAGTGATGGGTTTAACTTCATGTCATCCATGGATGTAATCAGAAACGAACTTAAACGCGTGCAAGAAGAAAAATCTTGTTTGGAGAAAGAAGAAGAAAAACAAGAGTTAGTTTTTGAAACCCTAAATTCAAAGATAATGAAAGCGAAAGCCAAACTGGAATCAGTTACTGCGACAACAGAAAAAACTAATTCAGTTGCATCAAATCTATCGCTTACAGTTGAACAATTAAGAGCAGAAACTGAAACAGTAAAGAAAGAAAAGCAGCTTATCATTGAAGAAATTGAAAAAATAAAATTAGAAACCCCTAAAACCGAATCTGAGATACAATTATCAGAGGAAAGTTTAATCGCCATGATGGAAGAACTCAAAACCGCCAAATCGTCAGAATTTACCGTGTTAGAGAACTTAAAGAACATAATTGATTCCACAGTACGCGCTCGCGAATTGAGTTCTATAAACAGTTCAACGATTACAATAACCAATTTTGAATATGATTATTTAATGAAAAAGGCGGGCAATGCAGAAGAAATTGCTGATAAAAAAGTTGTTGCAGCTCAAGCATGGATGGAAGCTTTGAAAGCAAATGAAAAGGAGATAATGATGAAGATAAAAATGGCTGAAAAAGAAATGAGAGAGATGAGTTTGGAGGTTGAAGATGATGGAAGAAGGAGGACTGTTGATGGAGAGTTGAATAGATGGGGGCAAAATGGTCAAAAAGTTTTGGCATCGCCTCGGCGGTCGATGTACAAAATTGGAAGTATGACACCGGTGAGGCGAGCTAGATCACAGAAGTTTTTGTCGCCTGCAACCCGACAAGCGATTAGATCAGCTTCTTTTGGTAAGAAAAGAGAAAGGGTGTCAAGAAATCTGGCAACGTTATTGGATGAAAATGATGAAATGGGTGAGTGAATTTGTTGAATATATAAGCTTTTTTGATGCTAAATGATGTTGTTTATGTTGAATAAAGAGTTTTGCATATAGATAAGAGTTATTAAGCATACCTCTAATCTTATAAACTTCAATCACTAACCAAAAAATAGGATTTTTAATTACAGTCAGTTATTAAATCAGTAAACAAATGAAAATGGTGATTGTTTTATCATACAATTAACACAATTGCCAAAACACACAACCAAACACAACTTACTAATGTGTCATCGCTAGATCAATAATCATCATTTGAATATTATCATATCTCATAGTGATTTTTTAAATCTCTAGAGCTTCATTGAGATTAAAGCATATAAGCTTAAGAAAAAATTCAAACTTTGTTACCTTTCAGTTGAACCAGATACAACCACTTTAACCTTATTCTCCATCAAATCCCACCACTATCCTCATTTTATTAACCCCAATTGGGCGATTGGGGTCAAATTGGAGGCCGAAATGGAGTAACTGATCGACCCAAACAAAAATCACGACTCCAACACCATCGATTCCGAAACAGAACCCGAATCACCGCCACCGAAACCGCCGCACACCCGAATCACCACTGTTGATCAAATTCGCACCATTTCTTCCCAAAGAGTCGAATTCCATCAACCAAAAGCCATACCTGACCCATCTGAAACTATAGCGGATCGAGGAAACGGAAATGATTGTTGTTATACGACCGAGAGATGTTTCCGCTAAAGAAGAATGGGATCTAACTTTTATTTCACTTTTTAATCCTTTTTTAAACACAAGGGTGTGCATTCAGGATTCTTTTTACATATATTTAATAAATTTTAATGCACGTTATCTATAAAATAGTGTCACATTCGTGCCGGGGGCTGTTTGTTTACCTCTTAATAGACTCTTAATGGTTTAGAGCTTTTAATGGTTCAGACTGTTTGTTTCGCGAGCAGGTGTCTGAATGATTAAGACATTTGTGTCTGAATGCTTAAGCATTATACTGATTCTGAATGATTAACACCACTTATCTGAATTGGTCAGACATTTTCCTTTGAACGATTAATCATTATATTGTCTCTTAATGGTTCAGATCTCTTACTGATTCCGCATTTAATTATTTTGACATCTTACTGATTCAACACTTACTCATTCAAAAATTGTTAAAGAGCCCTTTAGTTTGTTATTCATATATGACAACTGGGGACCATATTTGTTATTTTTGGAAAAACCGGCAACTTGGATTATAGAGATCTAAATTATAAATTATGACTTGTTGGCCAAATGATAATGTATAATAGTGTAATGGCTATCTAATATCATTATCATTAAAGATTTATACTCAATTAATTATAATTTAAATTAGTATAATCTAACTTACCAAAAACTTTTATGCCTCAAACCTACGCTATAAACATATCAAAGGGGATTATTTGTGTACCGTACTCGTCAATATGTGTATTTCTTCGGTGGATTAAACTAAAACCTATTAGTTAAAACATGCATATTTATAATTTAATTTGGATAAAAATATCCGAGTTTTATCATTGATGACCTTCATTAGACTTCCAAAAACATGTTTTTAATCACAATCAAGTTATTCAACTTCGAGCTATCAAACAAGCCAATCCAACTTGATCTTGTTAACGAGCACATTGAACTAGAAAAAATACTATAGTACACATATTTCCAAATAACTAGACAAGTATCGAGCTTTCGTTGATGGCGGTAATGAATAATACATAAGGACATTAGTCGTCGTGATATTTAAGGTAACATGGGTTGGTATGAGATAATGAGAATAACGGTTATGTTCTTGTCGATTTTAAGTAAACAAAGGTTGGTATGAGATAATGAGAATAACGGTTATGTTCTTGTCGATTTTAAGTAAACAAAGGTTGGTATGAGATAACGAGAATAAGGGTTATGTTCTTGATTTTGTCCTTGATTAATATACCAATTATACAATCTTTTTGGGTGATTCTAATAAAACAATTAAAAGACAAGGAATATAAAAATCACATATGCTTTTATATCATATGTCCTTTATTCGATCTTAAATCTAGAAGTTTAAATTTGGGTGTATGATAAACGAAACGATTATAAACATATTAGTAGGATTAAAGTATTGAACTCGCAACTTGCGAGTCATTATCACCCATCCACCCTCATTTTCATACGATTAATACTGTATATCTAAGTTTATTTTGTATCGTTCGTTTGTCGCGACCTACCACCATGTAGGGTACACATGATACAAGTTGTATATTTATGTCAACACATTAATGTTGCTGTACGCATGCAAACAATCATCACATATCTTCATAAATGGCAACCAGTCAATAACCACGGGCACTATGGTAATCTTATCATCAAACTTGACACCAGAGTACTTGCATAGTTTTTTTTTTTCAACAATCAAAATTACTTTTCAGTAGATAACTAATATTTAGATTGTAGGTTTTTATAATATTATTATATTTAAAAACTATATAATATAATTTTAATAAATTTTATTTATGTTAAAAATAAAATAATCCATATTTTAGAACTTTTTGTAATCATACCTTAACATCTGGCCCAAAATTAAATCCACCTAAACACAATCAACTACACTTGTAACCATAACTCCATATATACGCACTACGCTTAAAATGAGTTTAGTGCCTTAGTGGTATCTGAGTTTTTTTTTTTTTTTTTTTTTTTTTTTTGAAGCGCAGTATCTCTCATCTGGTTTACATGGGTTGTAATATATACACACCCTTTGTAACTTAATAATATTAATAATGTATAAAATGAGGCTGATATTTTTTATTTGTTTCTTCTTATTTTTTTTATTTTTTTTTTGTAAGTTTTGTTGTAGGTTAGAGTATGTATATAGTTAGTCTAGTTTTACTTTCGGAACTTATATGTTTAGTTTGGTTTAAGCTTAATTGTATAATCTGATAAGGAAATGTACCTCGAACAATTGAGGGTTAGATCCGCATTTTGTAGCGAACACATATAAGTGCAGCTTGACAAGCTGCAGCCTGCATGGTAGGTATAACTCAAGTGGAATAAAAACCATAATGATGCATCATGTCTTAAAGTGGAGTAAGCCGAACGGCCATCTCGCCCACCCCTCTTGAACGTCTCTACTAAAATATATGAATTATCACCATATTGTATATGCACGGTATGACTGTAGTATGTCATACTACATATATGCAGTATACGTAAATATATGAAAAGAACGAGAAAAGACCGCTTAAGTCCTTTTAGTAAATGAGGATATGAATTCAAATGACTACAATATGTTAATCATCATCATACTGACACGGGCGGATCTACATGTTCTTGAGTGGGGGCAAGACACCCACTGAAATTCACAAAAGTAGTGGAGATTTTTCCAGTTTGAAAATTCACCCAAGACAAAAATTTGAGAGGTATCCCTAGCATCGACAAACAGAGACGAAGAAGAAACTAATGATTTTGATGAAGATATCAGAGCTTTAATGGATAAATTTGAGGAAGAAGATGATATTGATAACTTGGAAACTCGAAATGGCAAAATTTGTAAGCTAGTTCTTGCTAATTTTAATATTAAAGTTTCATGTTAGGGTATTAGGAATGCTACCCTAATACCCTCAAACAACCATAATAAGTAGCCCATTAAATCTTGTCACGTGTTAATTACTCTAATTCATCTCATATATACTACCTTAATTAATGCCGTCACTACCTTAATACCCTAATTAAAAAAAATTTTTATTTTAATAAACAACTAAACATTTCATTAAAATAAAAAAAGTTACACTAAAATAAATAAGAAATACAATGACATTTTTATTAATAAAATACCTAAAAACTGATATACCAACCGTACAATTTTGCAATTTCACGTTTTTTAGCATAATCGTTTACATCCACTCTCACGTAGTCGTTACTATATAGCAAATATTATTAAAAACAAGTTTTAGTAACACGAAAAAAAAGAGCTATATTATATATATTTTACCGCTTGAATCCAAAAATCATTAGACGATGTCATTTGAGCATTTAAAGTAGTCCATCTTGTCCTCAATTGATGAACGTTACGAGTGCTTCCACCAACAAACGAACTGTAATGCTTGAACACCCGATTCCAAAAACCTTCTCGAGTTTGATTGGTTCCGATTTTTTTACAAACAGAAATATGAACCCATACTTTGGCTAGAGCAAGTTTTTTGCTCATTTGTCCATTCTTGACGTTTGGCTCAATTTTGAAATCTTTGAGCATCATCATCACCACCGTCACCTTACCTCCATCATCTTCTTCAACCTCCACGTCTTCGCCAACTACCAATTCCTCATTTTCATCGTCCGCTTCGACATTCATATGTTGAGTTTCGGGCACATGATCAACTAGAATCATCAAAAAATCGAGAGCAGTCGTTCCTCGCTTGGTTTAAAAAACCGTGATGCGGACTAAGGCGACACGGTCAAAAACCGAAGCGTGATGCGCGAAGCGGAAAAACGGAACGCTTTTCGTACGTGAGACAAGGTATATTATATAATAATTTAGTATACTTCCGGTAGGTTTTCGGAATCATTTTCTTATAATTTAGACAAAAATAAGGTTTATATATGGTTTAAGATTGGAAGAACATATATTTACAACCTATAAAGCCTATTGTAAAACATCAAACAACATAAATCCAGGCAGTGTAAAAAAAGCGTGCCTCAGGTTTTTTTTAACAAAAATTTGCGCCTTGCCCTCGCCTCATGTTGCCTGAGGCGCCAAACCCTTGCCTTATGTCGCCTCGCGCCTCAGCTCGCCTCATGTGCACTTTCTTTTAACCAAGGTTCCTCTTTAAAATGAGGATCTTTATACGGGTTGTAATCATAGCAGGCAGCGAATGGATCAAATGATTGACCATCTAACGAGAACGTGTATGACAAGCTTTGGTTAAGATAGAAGTGTGTTCGAGGGAATGGTTTGGTAGACATAACGGGAAAATAAGGGTGAGGTGTACGACCACGACCCCTACCGAACCGCCAGCCCTGGATCCGCCACCCCCACAACGCGATATATGTCACACCCCGGCCGGAGGCGGAATTAACGCCGGGGCGCGACCGTGTAGGGGATACGTGTATACAGACTGTTCATAAGCTCATGATCAACTA
>WOUH02002138.1:0-20144 GCA_009936405.2 Stevia rebaudiana
ACGCTTCTTACGTAGCGTGTATCTTACAAACCATCGCTCAAATCAAAATTCCGCATACACCCATTTGACTCTAAATTATCCAACGAACACAATCGTGAGATAACATTTTCTAGGCTCGGGATTTCTTCAGTCATCTCGGTGCGTTTGTCGAGGTTTTATGGGTTTTCCTTTTATTGATATAATTATCTAAATCATTCAATTTGGAACATAATCACAAATTGCTTTCATATTATCATTACGTAAAAGTACATCGAATACATCATAGTCTATCTGAAAACCGGGTGTTACATGCCGTTTCAAGATCTTAGCCGACCATATCATTCAAATCTAGACCTATGCTTTTAAACTCATAAAGTAATCAAATGCCAAACTATCATTTTCTTTAAAGTTCTGGTGTATTCAAACTTAGCCTATCCATTTATGATTCTAACTCCGTTAATTCTATATGCTTCGTACACAAAGTTGAATTATCATAATGCATTTTCTTTTGTGTCAGCATTAACATAAGTTCTAGTTAAGGCATGCAATCATGTATTGAAATGTGGTAGGTTAGTGGCTGGGTTCGCCCTACATACATCCTATATATAAACATCGTCAATACATGGAAGTACTCTTTAATCAGGATTTTGAAAAACTTAGTCCCATTTAAAATTCAAATATATGACCTTTCATTTAAAGTGGGGGAAAAGTTATCACCTATCATTATTCAAACAGTTTACCGTGTCCATTTGTATTCCAATAAATTTATTATCATACGGTAAACTTTTCGCCTCATCGTTTAATCTTTGATATTATATTAAACCAATTCAAACACATAAACAATCACTTTGAATAATTTCTTAATCAACTTCGTGGAAATTACTTCCATGCTTATCTTTAAAGGTCATTTTCATACGAAACGTGGAAATTATGAATCAATGGATTTACCCAGGGTAAACTAATAGAACCGTTGTTTCCATGAATCGAACTAATCACCTTTTCAAACCTAACCAAAACAAACGTGAAAAACTACATACCCTTCTCACGACAACACTCCAATCTCATTATCATTCCGTTTCAATGCGAATCTATCATACTCAATTCAAGAAATCAAACAAGGACACTGGTCCTCAGGGCATAGCGCCTTACCTATTCAATAATACTAAACATTAATACTTTTGCCTCCCTTTTGATCGTCTAGTTTTCATTATTTTGAAGTAAGTAAAACACACATAGGGAATTTGGTTCCAAGCTCTCTTCCACTTCTAGTGTTCCAACGGTAGTAAAGACCATTTTATCAAACTATCGTCTCGCATGTAGGTCCACCCGAAATCCTTATCGGAACTAGTGTTGCGACTTACAAACTCAAGACAAACGCGTCCATTCTGCATACCCGATGATTCTTATGTTTTTCTCCCGATCTACATTGGTGATTCAATGCATCAAGTAGCGAAACTTAAGGATAATCATATATCTAGAAACCAATAATCTCTGTAAACTTCTCAACAAGTGTTCATTGGTGAATCAATGCACTTAATAGAGAAATCAATGGAGATCATGAATCGTTAATAGCTCAAAACTACTCAAATCTCAATGGTTATAATTATCATCAATTAAACCATGGACTAAATCTCATTTATACAATACCTCATAATGACAGACTCCATTTAACGAATTTCGGGACGAAATTTTCTAAAGTATGGGAGACTGTAACATCCGAGATTTTTCCCGATTAAAATTCCGTTATATAAATGTCACAGTTCATGAAATGAAACGCTTAAGTGGAATGTATCGCGTTGCGTTACTTATTAGATTATTTATATATATATACATGTATCAATCAATAAACTCTAATTAATAAGTGATTTAATCAATTATATAAATCAAGGAATAATACAAATAAATATTTATAAACTTTTATTATATCAAGTTTATAAAAATATAAAGTTTTATATAAAATAAAGGTTAGTTTAGCCTCTTTATAAACTTTGTGGCAAACCTATGAATAATCAAACTTATCTTACACATAAAACAATACATGGTGTTCAAATTATGAAGAGAAGAAAGAAAGGGACTAGAATCGTCATTCCTAGAACCTACCCATCAGTTGACCTAGTCAACAAAAGAAACCCGTATTCCCGATTTCCTTTCTTCGCCGGCGGCCAAACTTCCGGCAACCATTCCGGCCACCATTGAAACTCCGGCCAAGAACCTAAAACTCTCGTTTCGCGACCGTTTATCTCGGGAAGTTATTGCCCATGATCTAAATCGAGCGAAAAAATGATATCCACAATCAAATTCGACTTTAATTCATTGAATAGTCCTTAATCACGAGATTCATAACCGAAACTTAAACTCACGTTAACTCGCATTTAATCGGACGATTGGGTTGAAATGGAACTCGGTTAACTAACGATAATTGTTCACAAAACACATCTTAACATAACCCAATTCGTAACTTTCGCTCTAACACCTCCAGACTCACGATTCATCTCAGAACTCGATGAAGAACACGAAGACGAACCCGGAATCAAACTCCGATAATCCACGAACGATTCGGGTAATGTTATACATATTTGATTTCGTTTTTAGTTCTAGATCAGTAATCCTAAGTTTGTTTCTCCAATCGAACAGTAATCGGGGTCGAATGTGAGGGGTTAATAATCTAGGGTTCTTGGTTTGAAATTGGGGAAGAACACATGGGTTTAGGTCCTTAAGATTTATTCCCAGAAACTGAACAACAATCTTACTCAGCTCTGTTGGTTAGAGCCGTGATTTCCATCCCTTTGGTCGCGGGTTGGAATCCCACAACCCCCATTTTTATCTTGATTTTCAATTCTTATTTATTCAATATTTAAACATTTATAAATCCGAAAAATATAAATAAAAATTATTAAAACTCATAAAACCTCATGATAAACATTCTGTAACTTTTTCACATAAAAATAAATTATTTTAATTATTCAAACTATTTAATTAGTTCCAAATTGTATAAACTTAGCAAAAATACTAATGAAATTTCAAAAATCATGTTTAATACCTACAACGCTTCTTATAAAATATGTATTAAAACTTGTTAATAAATCAACTAAACAGAAAAATCAAATTTTATAAAATTTGTAAACTATAAATTCGTTTATGAAATATTAGTTATACTTTGATGGTTGTTTAATTACAAAATTGTTTAAAATAAAATAAACAAGTTTTTTTTTTTTTAAATAAGTTTATTAAACTCGTAAACATATAAATATATTTAATCTCAAACTTTATTTATTACATATTTTATCATTCACAAATACAAACTATATTCTAACTGCACATGATTCAAAATAATGATACAACAAAAGTCAAGTTATAATAATACTAACCTTTCAAAACCTTGAATCCCTATTCCTAGATATTGCATAACTATAATTCTAAATTTATATTATATTATTACATTCAATCTAGGGTTTTGTGGATCGTTTGAGGATTTCAACTGTAACGGTTGTAACATCTGGATCACCACGCAACCTGTGAGTTTTTCTATCCCATTTTACTCTTTGTTTCGGGCTGTTACACATGTCTATACGCAAACTATTGATTTCAATTCTATTCATTTTCTATAACGCGATTCTTATATGTTTATTTGATATTATGTTAAACTTGGTGTTAAACTTATTATGTGCTATTTGATCTTGTATGCTACCATTGAACATAGTGAGATTTAATTATCTCTAGTTGTTTGATGAAGACTATCTTGTATGCTACCATTGAACATAGTGAGATTTAATTATCTCTAGTTGTTTGATGAAGAATATCTTGTATGCTACCATTGAATATAGTGAGATTTAGTTATCTCTAGTTGTTTAATGAAGACTATATTGTATGCTACCATTGAACATAGTGAGATTTTTTTATCTCTAGTTGTTTAATGAAGACTATTGTTTAACTATCTTGTTTATCATTACTCTTATAAACATTTGAATCGTATATTTACTTTATTCTATATATATGTAATGTGAAAGACTCACCAACTATTCGCATAGTTGAAACTCTCTATTTTACATGTGTGACAGGTTAAGTTGATGCTTGGATGACAAATCTAAGATTCATGGACCTAGATTTAATAATTGAATTTATAGAATGTGTTTGATGTTTTATTTCATGTTATGAACATATGTTATGTTATGAACCATGTGTTTTAAAATAAATGATTGAAATAAATTTTGCATGATTAAATATTGTAACGCTTAGAGGCACGTGTGATGAACAATCAAGTCATGTCGGTGTTACCGCCACCGGTTGGGGTGTGACATGAATGCTCTTATGAACAGCTGTCTGATGATGTGAATAAACTATCTATTCTTCTAAATCATGAAGTTGAAACTCCTGAAGAAAAAGGAAGAAACAGAGAGAAAAGAAAAAAAGATAGAGGAGTAGCAAAAAGCTGATGAAGATTTGGCTAAAACACTGGGGCAGCCCGATCCATACTTCATGTCTAATCAAGCCTTAAGAAATTTTTTACATCAAAGAGATGTGCCCTCAAGGAGCTATAACAAGATGAAACTAGCCAGCTTAAGAAGCAGCGCCTTTGAATTGCTTGAAGCTGATAAAGAAATGGGCAAAGAAGTCAGTTTGGACTTATATGAAAGTCCTCTTATCAACTGAATTTCCTCCACAAGTCCAATATTCAAGAAGCCAAAATCATATGTACCACAGTCACTCACCATAGAACAAGCAAAAGATTCAATCTCAAGAACATCCACACCAAGTCAATCTTCTGAATCTTCTCAAAACACAAAAAATTTGGGAATGACATACGGAGAAACTTTGGGCAAAAGTGATAGAGATCTAATTGGTCAAAGAGGTAAGATCATGGGGTGGAAGTATGATTTTGCCTGGAAAGCTTATTTGATCAAAAGAGATACATGTGTTGTTCAATTCTTCACAACTCATTCAGAAATCTTTAATCTAAATGATCATGCTAAAAGATATATCAAAAATCTGGTTAGTGAACAGAAGTAGGCACAGTAAACATGTAGAGTTTGAAAATGAACTGCGAAGATTAGTGAACAAATATACACTACAAGACGGAAGATTGAACAGAAATCTTATTTATAATGAGATGAAAATCTGGGATAAAAAATTGGATGAAAAGAACTACAAATTGAAAGGCATAGAAGAAACCAAATAGAAAATAATTGGAGACATGCAAATTTATCCACTCACTGGTTGGTTTTATGATGAAAACTCCCTAGAGCTTGTTATTCTCAGAAGAAACTCTTTATTCAATGCAACTAACATCAGACTATATGCTTATATAGAAGTTAGATTGCTTGAAAGCTCTTATCTTACACACCTGAAGTCTCAACAAATTGATAGACCAAAAACAAAGTTTGTAGATCTTAAACTCAAACAATTCATGCTCATGATCAAGAATTTAAAAGCTGACCTGGATTATATAGATGTACAGATCGGTCTTAAAAAGAATGAAAGAAAGGTGGTGTATATGAACAATATTCAAAGGATGCATATTCAAAATGATGGACATCTGATGGTGGAGTGTACTGACCGAAGTTATCTGTTCACCAGCAAGGAAGATTTTCCTCACATGGACTTGAAACTCTACTAAAGCTCAATCAGATACAAATTTTCTATTCAAGAGAAGATCTGAGGGAACCAATGAGTCACTTTGCTGGAATTATTAAACATCTGGTATTCACAAAACTACATGACAAAAAGGCAGAGGTAAATGCTAAACATGAGGCATGAAGAGTGATAATGTGATGGTGACTGCTGGTAACTTGGTTTGAATGCTGATTAGAGAAGAATGTGTATATATGTTGTTTCAAGGAGAACAAAAACATATTCAGGCGTTGTTAATTGTAGGAAGCATCATCTCAGAGGGAGATTGTTAGGTTTTCTTTATTGAGATGGTGACTTGCCCACAATTAACAATCTCTTTTACAAGCTTCAGTAATCATTAAGTCCATTTAAATGATGGCAAAATTCTAAAAGTTTTATCTTTATCTTTTTTTATTTGCTTTAAACAGATTTTATGATTGCTAATTAATCTGAAAAAGTCAAATCCATAGTCAATGTGGACGTATTGACAGGATTAATACGAATGACACACTATGGTCCTGCTTTCTAAACCAAATTTGATTTAATATATGTATGTTAACTGATGTATATGTGTATCATATGTTACTCTAATATGATTTGCAGAATTTGCAAAGCATTGATGGCTGCTGACAGCATAACTGGAAATGCTGATGACCAAAGTGTTGATTGCTGATGTTGATGATGGCCGCTGATATAGAGATTGGATACTTAGAAGATTAAAGTATTCTTGAGTGCTGACGAGTAAAAAAACTCAATGCTGATGTTTTGTTTCTACTGCTGACACACACTAGTTAGAAGAAAATCTGCCAAGTGTCAAAATGTAGTCTGTGTTGCTGATGACCAAATCCAAAACTGCTGATGTTCATTTTGATGACTGCTGATGTACAAAGTTGTTGTTAGATAAAGTTAAAGACTTATATAGATTTTCTGTTATTTTCTATTTGTAATGACGGCAGTTATGACATGTATAACTGATGTGACGTTTGTTTTGTTATTTTCGTTAGTGCTTAACCGTTAGGGCAATTAGGTTATATCTGAAATGTGCCTATAAATAGGCCTGTCATAGAATGTGTCTGCATGCTTGGTTCACGCCTCTTACACACACGTCTGTAATTCTCTGATCATTTCAGATCTGATTTCAATACAACTGCTCTTTATTATTCATATCATCTGTTCTTCATCTGTTCTTATTAATTATGAGTTGAATGTTAACTACTTATGTTTTTCATTAATTAGATCTACATCTTAGCTTAAATTGATTGCTTGTTTCCACCCTGTAAATAATTGAAATCATGAATTATTGTTCATAGATCAGATCTAGATATCGATCCTGACACAAAACAATCCCAAGCTTCCAACTTGATTATCCTAGTAGCTTGAACACCATTGGGATCGTGATCTATTTATATTTAAAAGATTAGGGTTTTCTCGGTTCTAGTGCGCCCGCGTACCACATGTCGGCGGGGAAGGATTTCGCGCATAGCACCTCTGACAAAATAGTCGGGGTGCCCGCGGTTTCTTTTCTGGGGCGCGGGGTACGCGCGTGAATCAAAGACTGAGGGCGCGTAGCGCGTCCGGCTGGAATCTTGATTTTCTCGTTTTCTTTTCGTATCTCCGTCTCGTTTCTTCTCAGGTGCTCATTTCTTGTGCGTTTACGCTCGAAATCATCGCCTTTAACACAAACACCTGAGAAATATGAAGAGTTTAAGTATATGGACGAAAAGAAGACAAAACTATACAACACCATATAAAAACAAAATAAAACGACTCTATTTATGACGAAGAATGCCATGTGTTTTACAACACATCATATATCCCCACACTAGACTCTTTTTCGTCTCTGAAAAAGCCATATACAATGGAATCACAACTAACTAATTGTTTTATAAAAACATGTCATTTCTAAAAATATCTAATTACATTAACTGTGATTGCAAATATGTTGGTCCATTTTAATGCCAACCACCGACAATCAAAAAAATCAAATTAATGACATTTAAGTTCTAGTTCAGTCACTAAGTATGGGACTCACACAACTAAGCAAAATCATCTACTCCTACTTAGAAATTTCAAGATCAGCACAGCATCTTGCAAACTCAATATTATTTCTAATTAATTCTAATTTTAAGATGGAAATGAATGAAGGTATGACCATTTTTTATTTAATTAATTTTTATTTTAAGCAAGTTTCTAATATACAATTGTGGACCTAACTTAGTGGTGTTTAACTAAGCTGTTACTCTGTGTATGACACATAAGCTGCAACCCTTTCAAACAGTGGACTCGTGGTTTTAAGCGGACGCCATCCTTTGGATGTGTCAAATTAGTTAGTTAGAAAATAATAGGGATTTTAAGTTTGGAGTGGTTTTTCCTACTAAAACTAAGCAGTTTCAAATAAAAAACCTAATTGATGAATAACCCAATAAATATGTGACAATTGAGGGTTTATTTATTCAATCCTAGGAAAATCTAACCGTCGGTTGGATCTATTTACATATCACAAGTTAGAGGAAAAAAAAACAATTACTCAAAAATAGAAACCAAAAGCATGTTACATCTATCATTTCCCATTTAAGGTACCATACTTTAACAAGGACATTCTCTGATTTTTTTTTAAAAAAGATTTGGATTTTCTTAAAAAGACTCTAATTATTTACAAATAACTATCTTAAAAACGTAGTTTTCCATCCCCACACTTAAAATCTACATTGTCTCCGATGTAAAGATTGGAAGTACAAAAATAAAGCAAAAAAGAAAATAAAAATTAAAAGACAAAAATAAAAAGGATAGTATGGAAAGGACTCCCCTAATAATATCGTATAAGATCGCAGAAAAATCACTCGAGTCTCAATTCCATGACGGTGCGTGAGCATTCCACTAAACCGCTCTCAAAATGAAGTCGTAGTTCCACGCAAAAATAATAATAACTAAACAAATGCATGAACTAGAATACCATGAGTAGCATAATCACATATAAAGAGTCACATCAATCATAACAATCATCCAAGCAATATGTAATCACAAATAATCAAAAGATATAATCTTGTCAAAACCCCAAAATGAAACCATAGTATGAAGAGTGTGGATCTAGTAAGGTGGACGAAATGGAGATTGAATATCAACCACCTAGACCGATCCCCGCACTTGAGATTTTGAAAATCTGGATTCCCCTTCCCATGAGCTACGCGCGGCTCAGTGGAATGGCGGTCCTTACCCGCGTGCTACGCGCAGGTGTGTAGACAGAGGCGTGTGATGCGCCTAGAATGAGACCTCATAAAGTTTTGGATATTTTGGCCTTTGAGTCCAATTTTCGCGTTACTTCTCTGTGTCTTTTCTCTCACTCACGAACACAGATTTGCATGAAATTTTTGGACAACGTTTGGGCATATGTACTCTTTCTAATAAGATTAAATTCGCACCAATCTGACGTCGATAATGTACAAAACGGACTCAAAATGTAAGATGACACGGAAAGGACCCTTGAAACTAGACAACTATACACACAATACAATCGGGATTTTCACCCGGCTACCTCCTCGTTCACTCGTTGGGGGGAGGGGGTCGAGGTTAATCACCTCGACTTCATCATCACAATTTCTGAAGTAGTGCTTCAACCGATGACCGTTCACTTTCCAAGACTCCCCAACATTTCCTTTAATCTCCACTGTTCCATATGGAAACACTTCTTTCACTACAAACGGACCATGCCATTGGGATTTCAACTTTCCCAGGAATAATCTCAGTCGGGAGTTGTACAAGAGCGCCTTGTCACCACTTTTGAATTCCTTCACATTTTTCAAATGCTTATCATGTAGCTCCTTAGTCCGTAGTTTGTATACTAATGATTTCATGTATGCTCCAGCTCAACCGGTAGGTGACACGCTTATCCATAAATCAGCTTAAAGGGAGTGGTTCCTGTAAGAATCTTACTAAAATCAATACTTCGTTTACGCACGGAATACGTAAACAAGTAATCGCGTATGTAATCAATCACACATGAGATAAGAATGAGATAAAGATGAAGAGAATAAAAGTACACATGACATCACAAACTCTGTTTTTCATTTAATGATTTGATATTGGAATTATAAATGATCAGAATCAAAAACATTCATTACAAATGAAATTAAAACAATTTATACTAAACTAGATTCGAAACATTTTCGAATCTAACTAATTTCGAAACTGTTTAATAAGTTCGAACTTATATGAACTTATCAAAAAATTTCAAAATCTATGATTAAGTTCGAATATTTCAAACTTAATCAGTTTCAAAGTTATCTTCGAAACTATTAACTTCTAACTAATTAAACTAATACATTAACATTCATTTAAACAAAAACAATTACATAGAAATCCAATCTAGAAACAAAACATGCGATTTTCTTTTAATCTCCAAGTATTTGATAACCTTCGGGTTCGAACAAACTCTCATTAGCAATTGCTCTGTGATTGTCTTCTCATTCTTTCCATCACGACGGTAAATGACTTCCAGCATGTATTCCATTCTGAACACATACAACCAAAACCCCTTGAAACTGTTTTGCTTCTAAAATATGATCTTTATGAAATTGAATTGTTTTCTCATTCAGTATTCTTAAATCAGACTCACTGAGATTTATCAAACTGATCGGTTCTAATAATCTGAGTATCTCTTTGTTTGAATTGTCTAGAAGTACAGCTTCAAATGTTTCTCCATCCAAGTACCACAATTTCAGATTTTTCAAAATGTCCATATCAAACCGTCTTAGTGGAATATGTTTTAAACTTTTAATCGGTTTGAACTCATACCTTATCCTCGGTTTTCTTGTGATCCAATCCAAATCGTTTAGAATTGGAATTCTTTTCAGCTTCCACGGTTTAATCTTCTTGAATTTTCCAGATTTCACTTCTTTGCGAATAATATTTTTTATACACAAAGCTATATCATCACCTGAATGATTTATCAATCTTTCTTCAAAAAAAACCCGTAGTTAACACAATGGAAATTGATTAAAAGACTTGATACTTCTTTTCAAATATTAAACCCCGTCCACTCGTTTACACAAAAACACATTTAACTCTTTATCATTAGCCCAGCTCATAATCTTTCGAACACAGCCGCGCATATTCTTGTAAGACTTTTTCACCGCTGGCACTTTAACTCTCTCGGAACTTCGTTCCCACGTATCATCACAATCTTTTATTATTTCTTCCAAACTTTTAACTGGTACTTTACTATCTTCAAACATACTCCTCAATCCGTCATGTGCAAATAATTTTTCTTGTTGCTTTCTTGCTTCCTACCTTTCCTTATCCTGCTTTATTGCATCATCTCAGTTAACCTCTTTAAAATCTGCACCAGGGATCCATTCACCTTCTTCCAAATCATAATTGTACTCCTCGGTCAACGTACTATCAGAATTATGAAACACGGGTTCAAAATCGAATTGAGTATATTTCAACTCATCATCAACATCATCAACAAACTCTTCATCGAAATCGTCTAACCCAACTAAAGTATCCACTAGTGGCTTTATACCCAAACACACACCTTCTCAAAATTTGATCAGCACCTATCCAGAACAGAAAAGCATCCTCCCAAAGATAGAATTTAAGATCAGACATGAAATTCTTCTTCTCTTGATAAGGAATTTCCTTGATGAGTTCGCGGTGGAAAGATAGTTAGAGATATCGGCAAACCAAGGAAATCCTTCTTCTTGTGGCTTCATGAACATTAGAAACTCATGTGGGAACTCGTCACAGATCTTCTCCTTTTCCCCTTATTCACTCTCGGGGTTCTCTAGACACGACAGATGGTCAGCAGCTATGTTTTCTGCTCCCTTCTTATCTAGATCGCTATATCGAACTCTTACAGCAACAGAATCCACCGAATCAATCTTGGCTTTGCATCTTTCTGTGAGAACAGATATTTGAGAGCATAATGATCGGTGAAGATGATGGTTTTAGAAAGGACGAGGTAGGAGCGGAATTTTTCGATGGCAAAGACAACAACGAGCAGCTCTTTCTCCGTGGTGGTGTAATTTTCTTATGCATCATCAAGGGTTTTACTAGCTTAATAAATGGGATGGAAGTGTTTGTCCTTACGCTGACCCAAGACGGCCCCGGCTGCAAAGTCACTAGCATCGCATGTAATCTTTAATTGGAGAGTCCATTCGGGGGCTAGAAGAATAGGAGCACCGATCAGTTTTTCATTTAATGTCTCAAACAATTCAAGACAAGCAACAGAAAAAGACGAAGGGCCTATCTTTCTCAAGGAGTTGTGTCATGGGGCGAAAAACTTTTAGAAATCCTTGATCAAGAGACTGTAGAAACCCGCATGACCCAGAAAACTTCTAATGGTTTTGACAGAAGTGGGAGGAGGCAATTTGAAAATTGTGATGATTTTTGCTTGATCGACCTCCATACCCACCCTTGAAATTTTATGTTCCAACACTATTCCTTCACGAACCATGAAATGACATTTCTCCCAATTAAGCATGAGATTCGTTTCTTTGCATCAGGCGAGAACACGATCTAGATTTTTTAGACAATGATCGAAGGAACTGCAGAATATGGAGATATCATCCAAAAATACTTCCTTGGTGTTTTCGATCAACTCGTGGAAGATGGCAACCATAGACCGCTGAAAAGTGGCTAGAGCGTTACACAACCGGAAGGGCATGCGACGGTATGCGTAGGTGCCAAATGGACAAGTGAAGGTGGTTTTATCCTGATCCCCTGGTGCAATGGGGATTTTGAAATAACTAGAGAAACAATCAAGAAAACAAGAGAGCTCCTAACCTAATAATCGCTCGAGCACTGATCAATGAAGGGTAGCTGGAAGTGATCCTCACGAATGGCGTCATTCAATTTCCGGTAGTCAATGCAAACTCACCAAACGGTTACTGTTCTTATAGGAATGAGCTCGTTCTTCACGTTGGTCACGACAGTCATCCCTCCTTTCTTTGGAACCACCTGAGATGAGCTAACCCATAGAGAGTCAGAGATAGGGTATATCAGACCCGCATCTAACAATTTAATCAATTCCTTTTTAACGACTTCTTGCATGTTCGGGTTGAGTCGTTGTTAAGGTTAGATGAAGGGTTTGAAGTTGTCTTCCATCAGGATTTTGTGAGTGTAGAAGGAAGGATCAATACCTTTGATGTCAGTGAGTTACCACCCAAGTGCACCGTAACATGCATTCAGGATCCTCATCAACTTCATTTTCTCTTCCTCCATCAATGCAGAAGAGATGATGACGGCGAAGTAGGGGTCGTTATCGAGGAAGGCGTATTCAAGGTGAGAAGGAAACTTTTGGAGCTCAGGGTGCTGGATTTTCTGCATGCGGATCTCTGACTAATACTTCGAATACCTCGGTGGTTTCGAGGTCATTGGGGGTGGGTGAGTCATCGAAGACTAGTGGATCGAAATCACCATGTTGGAGGTTGGTGGAATGGGGTTGTCCAACTGTGACATCAGGCATCCAGAAAATAGAGTATATCATCATGCTTCATGCCATGTGCCATAGAATTGAAAATGTCAAAGGTCACTGATTCATTGTTCACGCTAAGAGTGATCTATCCGTCATGAACATCGATGAGGGCTCGATCGGTAGAAAGAAAGGGACGACCCAAAATGAGTGGAGTGGTGGGATCCTCATCGATATCATATATATCAAAATCTAGGGGAAAAATGAATTTATCAACCTAGACCAGAACGTTTTCCATATTACCTCGTGGGTATCGAATTGAGAGGTCAGCAAGCTGAATGCTCATATGCGTGGGAGTGAGCTCCCTAAGATTGAGCTCAGCATACAAAGAATAAGGCATGAGATTTATGCTTGCTCCTAGATCTACAAGGGCATGAAGGGTGTTGTGGTTCCCGAATTGACACGAAAAAGTGAAATTCCCAGGATCTTCTTCCTTTTTGGGAAGCTTATTCAGAAGGATCGTAGAACACTCCTCACTTAAAATGAAAATGGAAGACTCTTCAAGGTTAGCATTGTTGGAGAGTAAGTCTTTCAAGAAAGTAGTGTATTTGGGCATCTATGAGAGTGCCTCGATGAACAGGAGATTGAGACGGAGTTTCTTCAAGCGATCGGAAAACTGGGAAGATGCGTAGAATCTTGGATGCTCATAACGGTTTCTATCAAAAACTCGACGGGCTGTGCTATACTTTCTGGACTGAGTCTTTGGTGCACCTCGTCGTCTATGATCTCTAAGTCTTCATCAATGGGTTCTTCTTCTACTCTCGCTGATGGCGAATTGAAGGGTTCTTCATTGGTGATAATGGCATCCACCTGGTGAAAGAAGAGGGTGTGTCCCAGGTGGGGGAGATGGGCAGCTGATCATCTATCCTAGCCCCTGTGCACTCTATCTCTGTTTCGAGATAAGTAGAGTTTCTTGATACTCATTAAGAATATTATCTTTACTTTAGAGGGTGGCTTGAATGGCCTGTGGCACATGGCCATGAGCTTCTAGCATGGAGGCTATGTTAGAAATAGTCGGCTCATATAGATGATCGAGAGGTGAAAGGGTGTCTGAATGATCCGCTGATGATGAGAAGTCAGGATGGATTTCCCCGTTCCTTCTTTGGAAGAGATTTTATCTGAGAGTGGAACTTCGGGAGTAAATGCAATTGAGTGGTGCAAAGTTGTCATAGGGAGGAAGATGTCAACCTGAATTTATAGAGTTAATTGGTTTGCATGAGACATATGGGCAGTCTCTGGTATTGTCTTCCTCTTTACACATTTGACATTGTCGCAGTTGAGCTTTTATGTCTTTCAAGTCCACTACCAATACGGTGATCATCATGACTTCACTAGGATCAGAGGTGATTTGATTAACACTCCCTGTGAGAGGAGTTTCACTAGTCTTGGGGGTGGAATCCCCATAGTCAATCATAAGTGAATCCTCAATGGTGGTGAAACTCTCAAACAGCTCGTTGCACTCTTTTACTCCTTTTCGATCTAAGAGGTGCCCGCCAGTTGCAATATTGAAGATACTTTGCATTTATGGATTAACTCCATTGTAGAATTTCTCCACATGGAGCCAATCGGACATACCATGTTGGGGGCAGGAATTTAGGACGGAATTGAAATGCTCCCATGCAGAACGATAAGGCTCATTTGGTTTCAACTAGAAGGTTTGGATTTGCTCTCGAATTCGTGATGCGCGGGACGATGGATAGTATTTTTTCAGGAAGGTGTCTTGAAGTTCTGTCCAGGTGGTGATGGAATGTTCCTTAAGACTATCGAACCATGTAGAAGCTGAAAAGAAAGTGAGAAGGGGAAAAGTTGGAGAAGAATGGTGTCAAATGATAGTTCTTCAACGTTGAAGGTTTCGCAGAAATGAACGAAACGAGAGATATGACCTGGAGCATCTTCTTCGCTGAGACCGTGAAACTGAATGGCTAGTTGGATGGTGTTCTTGACGTGAGACGGATATTTCCATGTCATGGTGACTGAGGGTGGTGGAATGACTGGTGATCGGACTCAGGTGAATCCGTCCACGGCTAGCTGGCGAATAGTGCGTGGTTCAGTGACTTCTTCCGCCATGATGCTGATTGAATGTGAGGTGGAGGGGGGGGTATAGATTTCAATAGATTGTAAGTATGAAATAGACGAAAATAAATAAAAACGAAAAATTAAAATAAACACCTTAACCTAAGCACAAAAACAAGCAAAAATCCCTAAGTGCCTATGTGAATCCCCGGCAACGGCACCAAAAACTTGATGTGTGTGATCATCATATGCAAATCAATCAAGTAATAAAATTTATAAAAAAGTTCAAACAAACACACAAATACGACAAGTGTACCAGCCGAATTGTAGTGTGAAGTGAAAGACCGAGTATCGTCCAAGGATTCACGGACAGAACCAAGGCACACTCAAGATCTACGAAGGGTCATACAACTTAGTCAAATACTAGGTCAAAAAGTCAATTTACTCAAAAGTCAACAAAAGTCAAAAGAAAGTCGAACACGCAATCAAATAATCAATTAACCAAAAATATGAGAGTATATAGTCACCTAGGCTAGTATCATGGAGTTAACAAGTTAATAATGATTCAATGGACTCAACAATTAAGATTTGGTTTGTTTTAATTAGCTAATTAATGGCGCATATCAAATTGGTGAAATTATCCTCTCTATCTAGATCACTCAACTCAAGACTCCTGTTAACTAACTTATTAGTACCCTAAATCTATGGATTAGGTTTCCTCTCGACCTAACCTATCCAGTATTCACGTATCCTAACACTCCGTTTTCCTCTTGGCCTAAACCGTGCATCAAATTTACAACTAATAACCTACTCACACTTTCAATTGCCAATTACTAGTCTAGTTAACTTAGGTTATCCTCTTGGTTTACCAAAATTAGCCAAACCAACAGTTAGACAATCTAATCCTATACGCTTTTGGTCTCAAGAATGCAAAGGATATTTAAATTGGACTTTAGACAAACAATCAACCTAGCCTATGGACAAACTAGACCTATGCTTGAATTAGCAGCCAATTACCATTACCTAGACTGCTATGTGATCAATTACTAACTGTATTTTAATTGATTACATCCAATTAAAGAGTATCATTGTCCAAATCATCATCAAAAACATGCAATCATGCAATCAACCATTGCCTAGGAAACTATAATGAATTTAGCCTTGCATAATCATGGATTCAATCACATTAATCATAAAAATAGCATTCAACATCGTTCAAAAAGAAGTATTGAGTAGAAACAAAAGTCAAACACTGTAATCATAGTCAAACAACTAAGTTGAGTTTGTTAATGAACCACTGAGTGAGTCATAAGTGGTTATGATGGGTTTAGTGGTTTCAGAAAAAAAAATTGTTAGTTGTTAAGGTAAATTGGGAATTTGATATGACAAGTCATCATTAAGGGAATTTTCAGTGGTTTGATCAGGTGGCTGATTCTTATCAGTGGTTAGATTCTCATGTGAGAAAGTTTCAAGATTGAAAATCTCTGATGGATTGGTTTGTGAAGATGGAGATGACAATTCATTGAATTCTAAATTGAAGGTTTCTCCAACAATTTTAGTTCTCACATTGAAGGCTCTATAAGCTTTGGATGTATTTGAGTAACCTATGAAGAATCCATTATCAACTTTTGCATCAAACTTTGAGATTGAGTCCTTAATGTTTAGGATAAAACATGGACAACCAAAAACTCTAAAGAAGGAGATCAGTGGTTTTACTTTATGTAGAATATCATAAGCTATCTTGTCATGTCTCTTGACAATGTGTACTATGTTTTGAACATAGCATGCTGTGTTTATTGCATCAACCAAAAAAGTGAGAGCTAGTCTAGAATCTACTAGCATGGTTCTTGCTGCTTCAATAGAGTTCTGTTCATTCATTCTACAACACCATTTTGTTCAGGGGTTCTGGGAACACTTAATTGTCTGAAAATGCATTTATTGGTGTACAATTCATCCAGAATGTTGTTTCTGAATTTAGTGCCATTGTCACTTCTTATTATCTTCACAGATAGATCAAACTGTTTTTCAACTTGAGTAATATGAGATGTAATCAGATAAGAAGCTTCATCTATTCTGTGAAGAAAGACGGTCCAGCTAAAGTTGGAGAAATCATCAACATCGACCAAGCAGTATCTTTTCTTGGTTAAAGATAAAATTTGTAGTGGACCAAAAAGATCCATGTGCAACATTGTAAGCATTTTTTTGTTTTGGATTCGCCAATTGATTTGTAGGAAACTTTATGTTATTTAACCTTTATGCATAAAACATATTGCCCTTCATGATGAAATTCTTTGAAAGGTAAACCTCTCACTAGTGAGAGTTTTGAAATTTTATTTAGATTTTGTGATTTACATGACTTAGTGTCCTATGTCATAAATCATTTTCTAATGTTCATGCTTTAGCAATAAAACAACTAGGTGTTGTAAGACTTCAACTGCAAAAGAAAAGAACTCAGAATTTCAGAAAATCATAAAAGATAAAAACACTTTAATCTCAATTTTAAAAATTGAGAAGGCAGACTTGACAGAGCAATTTGATTTGACTCTTGAGAAATACAATGTTCGCACGGAAACACTGGCAAGTACACAAGTAAACAGTGAAAAATGGGTACAATCCTGAAGTTGTTATCAAATGCTTTTGAATAAACAATCATCATGTAATGTCAAATTGGGCATTGGGTATAATGTTACCTTTCCACTAGAGGATTATACTCCAAAAAGTCAAAGCACAGATGAAAGTGATGCAACAACCGATGAATCACTTCAAGAAAAACTAGTTGTTGATAACTCATATTATTCTAACATAGAATATATGAAGAATAAGCAAGATCAGTGCTTACCATTTCAACCAATAAAATTATGTCCGTAGAAACCTTGCAACTGATAACAAACAAACCAGTGGTGATTTATCATAAACAACTAATGAAACAACTGAAAAACTGAAACAGTGGATGAAAATTATACCACTAACAACTAATTCCAAAACAACTGAAAAATCATCAATTGGATATTCATCAGTTGATCAACAAACAGTTGTTGCATCCACCTCTCATTCATCAGTTGTTTATTCATCAGTTGATCAAATAACTGCTTATCCATCAGTTATTTATTCAACAACTGCTTACCTTTCTGTTGAAAAGAAAACAGTGTTCAGCTATCATAAGTATCCATCTATTGTTAGCATTCATCTTCCATTTGGATCCAGCTATCATTCTAGAACATCAAACATCTGTAGATATCCACCTAAACATAGAGACCTCATCCAACCGAGGCGAATAGGAAGACGCACTCAGGAGAAACCCTTAGTGCCTAAACACTTACAACGCCCTTCTTTATAAAAGACTTGCTTCACAATATTAGTACTCGTCATCAAGAAGTCAACCGACAGGTGCAAAGGCGTTAAAAATCGTTCAATACCAAACAACATTTTCATTTGGTTCTTTTTGAATTCCTATCACACAAAAAGACAAGACCACAAAAATATTCCATACTAAAAACGTTACAGTTTACCCAAGTACGTTATCTAATGCATCTGCAAGAGATGCAAGTATTATCACAGCAATTATGGAAACTACAAATAAGGGTATCTTTAGGGTTGCCCTCTTTCATGGGGAGCACTAGTCATCCTTATTCTTGACGAAACACCAAATATCCAAATATGCAATGATTGCTATAAGATCAACCAACGACTATTAAAACCGTTACCCATTCTCTTGTAACGATAGTCAATCCAACCAGCTACAAAGGTTGGACACCCACTAAAAAAAATCATCTGAAACCACATCAACATCAATTGAGAAGCCAAGACAATATCATTCATATAAAAAAAACTTTTCAAACTAAAGGTGATCACAACAAACCTTTAGGGTTATGCCTTTGGCCTAACCAACACACCGATGGTATCCATGGACCACGTAGATTGAGTGTGCAAATCATGACATGACAAGTTGTGATTGTACTTCTGAGAGTTATTTTTCATTCGCTTCGTGAGATTAAAGAATAAAGGGAACATCAAAGACCAGACTTCAAGGGAATTTACAAATAAAGCGCAACCCCTGACGGCTCTACACCAAGAGACAGGAGTTGAAACGACAACAACAGGTGACTTCTGCATTCCATTCGTGAAGCGGAAACCAAGTAACACGATTAAGAACCTCTCCGTTTAAGGGAGAATATCCATCCCAAACCACACTACAACCTCCAACTTAATGTCTTAGTCATACTACTTAGCAACCTATATGCATCTTAAGTTTTCCAAGTAATAGAGTTGCTGGAACGAACTTCTCAATATCGTGCCATTACAATGTCTTTTGGGTAAGGCTAATGTGAGGCCATCACCCAATAGTATAAGGCTTACCTCACGTCTAAGAAGATACAAGTTTTACCACTTGTCATTCGTAACGACTAAACTTCCTTCATCTTGAACTCATTAAGATGAAACATTTTCCTGTGAACCCTACGTTGATGGTTTCACACAACAACCAAAATTCCCACCCACATGGACTACTTCAATAATCGATGAGTCCGATGTGGGAATAGAAGCAAGTTTCATATACGACATCATCAAATCATTCAGTAACACTAATTGACGGCAAGTTGCTTAACTAAATCTGCATAACTCCTGGAAATCAATGAAACCGACAATTCAGAAGGAACTGAATTATCACCTTTACACTACAAGGATAGTCCTATGGCATAGAGTGCCAACTCCTATCATCCAACAACTAAGTTCCCTATTGTTTCAAACTCTAATAACTCACTCAAAGACTCATGGGCACACCATTGGTGCCATCCCATATGGCACATTAAAGGGAGAGTCCACTTTCTAGGTAGTAACAGAGTATGATTGTGATGGCCAAGGTAGTGGTGGGCTAGCGGCTAGGCTTTTTGTTAGACCTAGTAAAAAGAATGATACTTGCCAATACTAATTTTTTTTGTATTTCTTTTATTCATATTTGTAAATTGTGCAAATAGTGAAATATATGAAATGCCATGAATTGCTTATTATGAACTGCTTAATAATGATCTTTGTAACAGGTTCTATCACAGGTATAAAGCTCTCTAAACCTTGGACA
>WOUH02002195.1:0-20092 GCA_009936405.2 Stevia rebaudiana
TACTTATATATTTAAATACATAAGCAATCAAGGTCATAGTTCACGTATATAATTTAATACGTATAAATGTACGTACAGCGTACGTCAAAAGCTGACGTGGAAATTGACGGGTGTCACACCAGGTAAGGGGCACACCGGAAGGTCTAAGGCTCCTTGTAATTGGACGATAGGAGACGGACTTAGGTGTGTTTGTTTTTCTAAAAAAGGTATGTGTACGTTCTTCTTTCTGAGCCACGCAGACAACACGCAAACATTGTCATCTGCAAATTATTTGTTTTTTTGAAAACTTTTAATTAAAAAATGCATGCGCGAGCTCTTCTTGGTGTAAACTTGGCCACCCACCACCACCACCACTACCACCCACCCATCGTCAGCCCCCACCATAGTCCACCGTGCACAACCCACCGTCCATACACCACCACCAATTTATTTTAGCAATCTTCTTGTAGATTGCAGAGGTTAGGTCCACCTATTTTTTTTACAAAAGTTTACAATGTGCTTCGTTGATTGCAAACATTTTGCCTCTTAAAAAACAAATAGCACGTTAGACTATAAAAGGGTGCCGACCAGCAATGGCGCAATCATGAACTTTTTTCATGTGGCAGAAAATTTCTATGATCATTTGAGTATCGGTATATAATAGTTTTTTTCTCTTCTATTTAGGCTGGTTTGAGTCGGATCAGGTCGGGTCATGTTAAAAAAAGATTGTTAAACTAAAATCCATTTACAAAATCATAATGGACCAATGGTAGGATTGGTTAATTAACTTATTAAAATTGATGATTAAATTGTGTAATACATCATATTGGTGCATTTGATTACCATATTAAAGTTAATAATTGACTTAAGTTTAATTTAAATTGAGTTTATATTATTAATTGGATCGTTTTCAACTTGGTTTATAACTATAATTAAGTAATAAAAAATGGATTAGAGAGCATATTGCAACATTTATGAAGGACAGTCGGAATTTTAACATATATATACTACTATTTTTTTCAAAGAGAAGGCTACCCTCCTTAGGTTAAACATAAGTACGCATGCCAACCAGGCCACTCACGGTTCAAACACCGCCTTCTTATGTGTTTAATGGGGCTTACGTGAGTGGGCGGCATGCAGAGAATGAGGTAATCGTTGGTAGCTCGATTTGTGATGGTGATTATAGACGTTGGGTTTATTAACAAAATCAAAATTTAGAAGCTATATAAACAAGCACATACAAACCCTTTCATAGACACAAAAAAGGGAAATCTTGACTAATTGGTACTCTAATTCCTCCGATTCTACTTGGTTCGAACCGTAGTCAGCTTAGTAACTCGTCATCTTGATAGGCCGTTTATTAGAATTTTTTTTTTATCATAACCGATATTGTAAAGCAGCACGTGACTATCTCATTGAAGATCATTTCTGTGAAACTCCAACGTATAACGACAAATTGTTTAACCATCATTTTTGCTTGAGTTGAAATATCTTTTTGCAAATATGTGGAGACCTGAAACAAGAGTTTGAATAATTTGAACAGAGGTTAGACGCAACAGGCAAGCTTGGTTTTTTTGCACTAAAAAGTATAATCCTATTGTTCGTCAACTCGAGTACGACACTTGAAGTGACTCAGTGAAATGACTATTTAAAGATGCTCGATAAAACCTCACATGAAAGTATTTACAAAATTGTAAAAGTATTTTTTATTTTGTAGAGTCAATGACATGAATTTTTAAATAAAATTATAATTAATTAATTAATGAAAAAGTGTGATTTGTCTGTACAGAGAAGAGGTATTTGTGAACACTGGTTTGAGTGATATTCAACATATATAGTCGGTTCATAAAGTGGTACACACCTTTTTTGGGATATATACTTAATCAATGATATTGGCGCTTTAGATCAATTGCCTATTTTCAACAACATTATAGAAGGTGTTTCTTTCACTCAGATCTTCATTTAATTGAAACAAGTTTTACGGATACATGTATCATATTTATGGTTGTATTTATCCTGCATATGCTACTTTTGTGCAAGGTTGGAGAATGCGTTATACGCTACCTACGTGGTGAGGTACCGCCTAGGGATTTAATCGGGATTAGTCGGGATTAATCTAAACTAGGCGGATTGGAATTTTATATGTAATTTTTTTAAAATTATACATAGATATTAATATATATATACAAAATTTATATAAAATATATAAAAATAGTTATATTTTTGTAAATTCTTAGAAGATTTTGGCCAATTTTAATAGATTTTAGCCAATTTTGATTGATTTTACCCAAAATTTGACCAACTTTAACCAAAATTTGACCAATTTTGACCAATTTTGAGTTTTTTAACCAATTTTGACTGATTTCTGGCCCCTAGGTCTGCCTAGACCCGCCTAAGTCCGCCTAGCGCCTAGATAGCCGCCTAGGCCAAAATCGAGGCGCCTGGAGGCCGTTTAGGCCGATTTTTACAACACTGGAAAAAACAAAATGATCTAGTGGTTGATTGGTTTAATATATTAAAAATAATAATGAACTTATTTAGTAGATGATATTTGTGAGTTGGTTAGTTTATAAAAGTGAATAATGAACTTGAACTTATTTTAACTAAGTTTATATTATTAGTTAAACATATTTTCAACTTGGGTTTTAATGTTTTGTAACTAAAATTAGAAATTAAAATTGGATTGGGGACGGATTGAGGGTCAATCACAAAGTTTTATGGGGGTCGGTCGGGGTTTTAACATATATGTACCACTGTAAAAAAAAAATCACGGTGGGCGGCTGCCCCCATAACTTCAAAGTGGCTACGCCACTGCTTGTAGAATGCAGAGGTTTCCTCTTTTTCTGAAAATGTTTGCAAATGTGGTTCGCAGACTGTAGACGTTTTGCCTCTGAAAAACAAACAAGACATTAGTTACGGATTGACTTGCGGATTCATCAACGTCATAAACAAAAGCGAGAACATCGTGGCGGGCTGCCAAAAGTGAGAACAACATGCATAAGTGAACAACGTCGTGATATCAAGCAGTGTTGGTTCCTCTGGAGACTGCACAAACATCAAGTTTGGTTCCGAGATGTCATAACCATTTGGGGACATTATGGGCAAGACCTTTTCGTACCATGTCCGTCAACATTGTCCCTACCATTCTCAAGTCCAGAGTTTACAAATTGTCAACAACGTCACTACCAATCTCAAGTCCAGAGTTTACAAATTGTCTACCGTCCATATTGACCTATATTCTCATAAGTCCTAAATATATGTATGTAATAACCGTTACCAAAAGAACAAATCCAAAGAAACAGCCAACTGAAAAGCAAATTTGACAACCATGTAGATTTAAAAGTCATAGTATATACAGGCCAAACAATAATTAAATTAATATTAATTAATTATATGCAACTTCCACACACTTCACAACTCTCAATACATTACATGTTTTCCAGGTTGGGTATTACTTTCTTGAACAAATCATGTATATACAAAATTTTTGAATTTTTCTATATCATATACTTATGTCATGATGTCAAACAAATGTCGATTTGGCAATTGCAAGAACCCAACTGAAATATATAAAGCTTAAAAAAAAGGAAGATATAAAGTTATATCATTGTTTATATGTTGGAAAATGAAAAATATTACACAAAGTTCCAAATACCCTCAAGAGAACATACATCCTTAATCATGATCAAGGCTCTCGTATCTCCAGAACAATAATCGGTTAGTGTTTGCATTCCAAATTGAATGGATTCATAAAATTAATGGCATTTACATGCTTGCAACTATGAAACAAAACCACACCTAAAAAAAATAAAAAAACATAATTGAAAAAGTGTTTTAAACTATCTTTCTTTTATTTACCTATTTCGGGTGGAATATAACCCAATTTGACCCATTCATAGGCAACCGATTACATACACGAACCAACGGCCACCCACCCACCCAGTGTACGTACCACCACCAGCCATTGGCACCACCATTGTCACCCATATTACCCCCAAAATCTTAAAAATGAATAAAATTCACAACAAAAAATATAAATAAACAAACCAAAACCATAGGCTCAGACAATGTCATCGTCGCCAAAGGGTAAGAAATTCACAAGGAACACAAATCAACTGCTAAATCGTAATAAATATCGCGAGAAACCCAATCAAATGCTAAATCAAAATCAGTTAAGGCTCAGAGTTGTATAAAAACGTGGCTGTAAGGCGGGTTGAAGGTTTAAACCTACCATCCACTATCCTTGCCATGCCATCTTCATGAATCTTCTGATAGTTTAGAACTCATCATAGCCACAAACCAAAATGGTTAACTTAAACACATCTGGCACAATCGCCAAAACCAACATCCGACTGTCCGAGAACAAGCCGGAAGATGACGGGTAAAGACGTCCACAAAGACCCGCCACCGTTGGCGCCTAGCACCGCCTAAGATATAGATCAGGAAATCGCCTCCAACATCCGACAGTACACAGATCAGCAAATCGATACCACTTATGTCAAAGACAGCCGACGGTAGACGAAGGACAGCCACCATCGCCTACCATCTCTACCACCGCCCACAGATTCAATGCTCGAATCATGAGTGAGAGTAGAAGAATCGGTGGTAATGCTTGAAGTGAGAGAAAACTTATCAAGAAGAAGAGATAATGCCAGATGTGAGAGAATGAATTTATTTATTACATGTATAGATATCATACACCAGATAACCACACGTAAGCCCAATGGACACGCGTTCAACCCAAGTTAAACCAAAATGAACATTGATTTCTCCACGCTTTTCAAGTTTTTAGTATATATATATAATGAGGTTGTCATTCCTTTGTTTTCAACCAACATCGAAGTCTTTCTCGTGCTTGTATCCGCATGTGATAAGGGAGTTTCATTTTCATCAGTGTATGATATAGCATCCTAAAAAACATAGTTATTAAAATTGTTAAATATGAAAACAATAGTGATAGAAAATACGTCAAACCCAAAATTATTTTATAATTTAAAAGAATAACTTCAAGTTGACAGTTTTTTAGATGGAAAATCGACAGATCTTGTAGTGATTCAGTCTGACATAGCAACCTAAATTTTAAGGAATAAGTAACGTATTAAACAATTAAACATAATAATACTATATCATGTATTATTTTACAGGGGATGGTTGATGTAAAAATATTTTATGATTCAAGAACCAAAAAATCATACTTAAATTAACTTCAAACATTTCTTATTTTTTTATTATTTTATTTTTCTAACAACTCTCATGTATTAAGTTAACATGTAATATTTTATAGGGGGCTCATGTATTAAGTTAACATGTATTATTTTATAGGGGGTTGGTTCATGAGAAAACCATTTTTTTTCTTTATACGTTATTATTTTGTAAAATGGTTTGCACTTATAAATCACAAATTTTATCCTTTTTAAATGAGTATAATGAATCTATGTCAAAAAAATTTAAAAAAAAATCGCGTCGTAAGTTGTAGTATATTTTTTTTAACGGAAACTTGTAATATACATACATAAAAAAAAAAAAACACTTATATAAAATGCATAAAGTAGTTAAAAGTAGTAAAATATATGAATTATCATCATATTACATTGTTGTAGTATGACTGTAGTATGTCATACTACATATATGTAGTATACATAAATAGATGACAAAATAAAGAAAAAACCGAATAAATTTGTTATAAAAACGCAAATATAAATTTAAACAGGTATAATTTGTAAATTATCATCATACTACATATATGTAGTATTAAAATTTTATGCCACAATTTATTTTTCTTTTTAATATGGCTTGATGATACTCGTTTGAAAAAGGAGAAAATTTGTGATTCAATGATGCAGTTCGTTTTAAAAAATAATAACGTATGAAGAAATGATAAATGTTTGAAGTTTATTAAGTTGTGGTTTTTTGTTTCTCCCACGAAAAAGTGGTTTTCGCATGAACCTTTCCCTATTTTATAGTACACACATCAAATGAGACCGAATAGATTAGTATGCTCTTCTCCTTCTATAACAAATCCGTCTGGCTGCTTGACATAGACCTCTTCTTTTAACTCACCGTTCATAAATGCAGTTTTAACATCGAGGTGGTGAATTTCCCACCCGTTTGAGGCTGCTAGGGCAATGATTAGACGTACCGTCTCAAGTCTGGCAACGGGAGCAAAAACTTCATCGAAGTCAATACCGGGTTGTTGCACGTACCCTTTTGCGACCAAGCGTGCCTTATGTTTATTTATTGAACCGTCTACATTTCTCTTGATTTTAAATACCCATTTCAACCCAATGGGTTTTACTCCTTTCAGTGGTTCCACGAGTCTCTATGTATTATTTTTGTTGATAGAATCAAGTTCGGATTTCATTGCATGATTCCACTCAGTTGTTTGTTTTGCTTCATAAACATTAATTGGTTCCTCACTTGAAGCAAGCATAAGAGTTTCATCATCAACTCCAGAGTACACAACATAGTCACTGAGTTTTCTAGGCATGATGTGGGCTCTGGTGGATTTTCGTGGGCCTGCTTGCGTTTCAGATTGATGGACCTGTCCTTCATTAGCAATTTCCCAGCACCATCATGCATCGTCAAGTATCTATCCCTCATTCGAATGTCACACCCTGACTCGGTAGATTGTCCCAAACTAATGATATTCGTTTTGAGCTCGAGAATATAGTAAACCTCAATTAGAAGTCTTTGTTCACCCGACCTTCCTTTGAAAAGGATTGAACCTTTCCCCATGATCTTCACATAAGAATTATCTCCAAACTTGACTCGGCCAGTTATCGACTCATTTAACTCCGAGAAAAATTCCCGGCCATTTTCCAAATACCACTCATTCTTGTCCTTTTGATCGGCTTCGAATTTCTTTGGTATTAGACTATCTTCATTTAAGTTTACCATCTCATGCAAAAATATCGATCCATTCACTGTTCCTTTTGGTTCGGATGCTTCACCAAGGTTTGCTTCTTGCTGCTTTTTCTTTCTTTCCGGACAAGAAGAAGCAAAATGTCCAAAGTTATCGCATCTGTAGCATTGAATTGCAGATCGATCTTTGGATTTACCTTTCTCTTGGGATCGAGTAGATGAACTTTGGCTGTTGCTATTATCATTCTTCATTCCTCTTCCCCTTCCTCGACACGATAACTTCCACTTCCTCTTCCCCGATTATTAGACTCACTTCTTTGAGTTTGCGATCCATTACTGTTACCGAATAATAACTTACTTTGGATTTCAACTTGCAAATCTCCCCCTTTTATTCTTTCTTCATAAGCCTTCAACCTACCAACGACATCCTCAAATTGCATAGATTTGATGTCAAGGACTTGTTCAAGAGAGGCTACGATGTGTACGAACCTTCTGGGAAGTGTGGTGAGGAATTTTTTAACCATCTTTGTCTCGTCAATTTCCCCCCCAAGTGCTGCCGATTTCGAAGCCACAGTGAAAATCTTACCCGAGTATTCGTCTACCGTCTCGCTTTCTTTCATTCAAAGATTATCAAATTCGGTCATTAGTGTTTGTAATCGAGCTTCCTTAACGCGTTCTGCTTCTAGATTTCGGTTGGCGTTTTCGATGCCTCCCAATTCTTGATCGCTTCTATCTTATCAGGATCGACATGTATTCCTCTCTCACTTACAATGTGACCGAGGAATTGAACTTCTCGAATCTAGAACTCGCACTTTGAGAATTTTGCGTATAACTGTTCCTTTCTGAGCAGATCCAATATCTTTCTCAAATGCAGTTCATATTCATTCTGTGTTTTGGAATAGATAAGAATATTGTCGATGAATACGATAACAAATTTGTCTAGATAGGGTTTACAAATCCGATTCATCAGATCCATGAATACGGCTGGAGCGTTTGTTAACCCGAATGGCATAACTGTAAATTCATAGTGCCCATATCGAGTTCGGAAAGCGGTTTTCGGAATGTCGTCCTCATGGACCCGTAACTGATGGTATCCCGACCTCAAGTCGATCTTTGAATAATAACACGATCCTTGGAGTTGATCGAATAAGTCATCGATTCTGGATAGCGGATACTTATTCTTGATCGTGAGTTTGTTCAACTCCCGATAATCAATACATATACGGAAGGATCTGTCTTTCTTTTTTCAACAAATAATATTGGGGCTCCCCAAGGCGAGAAGCTCGGATGAATGAAGCCTCGATCTAGGAGTTCTTGCAACTGATTGGATAACTCCAGCATTTTGGATGGTGCTAACCGGTACGATGCTCGGGCTACCGGTCTAGCTCCAAGAATTAAGTCGTTTCGGAAGGTAACCGATCGTTCAGGTGGTAACCCTGGTAACTCTTTCGGAAATACGTCGGGATATTCTCGCACAATTGGTACGTCTTCGAGCTTTTTCTCTTCAGACTGCTTCTCGGTGACGTGTGCGAGGATTGCATAATATCCTGTACGTAAACATTTCTGGGCTTTCATGCACGATATGAGTCCAAATTTAGCGTGTGGTCTTTCTCCTTGGACTGTCAGGATCTCTACGTTAGGAAGCGGAATACGAATGATCTTCTCGTGGCATATAATTTCTGCTTGGTATTTGGATAACCAATCCATACCCACGATAATATCAAAACTTCCAAGTGTAACGGGGAGTAGATCAATTGGAAAGGTATGGTCGCTAAAGATTAGATTACAGTTTCGGCATACTTGATTTGTTTGAATTAATTTCCCGCTTGCTAGTTCTATGGTGTATAGGTACGTTAACGGGACTGGTTGAACATCAAGTAAAGCGCTAAATTCGATAGATACGAAGCTATTATCCACTCCCGTATAGAATAAAATAGAAGCATATTGATTATTGATAAGAAACGTACCCGTAACATGATTGGGATCGTTCCTTTCCTCTGTTGCTTGAATCATAAAAGCTCTACCCTGGGCCGCGTTGCCTCCCTGATTGAGCTTAGGACAGTTTCGTTTAAAGTGGCCCGTCTCGTCACAGTTGTAACATGTTCGGGGATTACCGGTGTTGGGTTTGACAATCTCGGTTTTCTGGTTGTTGGTAGAATTGTTGCAATGCTTTGCGATGTGACCAACAAGGTTACATTTTCTGCATCGAATGGCGTCGCATGAACCGAGATGGTGGTAGCTACACTTTTCACATTTTGGGGCTTTCCCGTTGTACTTGCCCCGATTGTTCTGAGTTGGTGTAGACGCTATCGGTTCTGGACTGGGATTATACTGAATTTGATCCCATTTGCATTTATTAGCCCCGGAGGACTCAGAATGTACAGTTTTGAATTTCCCCTGGGCCACTGCCTGGTCCCTAAGAGTGTTGGTAATCTCGATCATTTCAGAGACGGTTGACGCTTTGGCTGCCGTCACCATCCCTTGGATTTGTTTTGGTAACCCATAATATACATTTGGAATTGGCGGTATTCGGGCGTCACCATATGCGGACATAACAAACAGAAATTGTGATACCGATCATTGTAACTGGCAATGTCATCACCAATCATTTTGTTGTTCCAGAACTGTTGGTCAAGCTTCTGGAGTTCATTTGGCGGACAATACTTGTCTGTCATTCTCCGCTTTAAATCACTCCATGATATACTGTAGGCTGCATAGATGCCTAAGTTCTTGACCAATGAATTCCACCAAGTTAAAGCTACACCTTCCAACGTACAAGTAGCAAACTTGGTTTTATCGATTTCCGCGCAGTTACTAATTTTATGGACCTGTTCTATCTTCTCGATCCGCTGGTTTTATCGATTTCCGTTTCGCAACCCGATTGCTCCTTCAGTTCCGCGGAATTTATGTGGTTGGCAGTTAAGAAAAGTTTTGTAGGTACATTCCTGTTTTGGCTTATTGGTTTCTTGATTCGCCCGAACCATGCGCGAAGCATCATGTTGGGCTATCGCATGTGCTATTAATTGCGCCACCTGACTTCGATTCAGGAGTTTGTTATCATTTCCATTGTTGATATTCGTTTGTTTCATTTCTTTCTGATATAAAGAAACACGTAATGAGATGAACCATACAAACAAATCCTAACTCAAATCAATGATAAAAGCAACAGTCAATAACATAAACCATCATGTATATATATATGCATCTAAGATATCTGTTTTACATATATACAGCCAAAATTACAAATATCCTATCCAAAACTATTCGGGTACATCCCACCCGAGAGAGATATCAAAACAAACGACTACATCAGACGTGGGAATACACCCAAACTGGAAGCTGCAGCAAGTAAAAGTAGCAGTAGAGTCGCTACAGCAGTCACTGCCTCGATCTGCTGTCGTAGCTCTAATAGCTGTTGCTCGAGTGTCATGACCCGCTGCTCAGAACCTGTAACCCTGGATGTAAGAGTGTCAATAAGCTCCTGCTGGGTATTCATATACCCGAACGTGTCTCCCTGAGCGTCACTCAGATACGGTTGGTTCCTCTCCAGCCCTCTAACTCTCCGTCACAAACCGCGTACCTTGTCACGCACATCGTCTATACTCATAGCATCCTGATCAAACTCCAAATCATGTCGACTCAACCTGGTAATTAGTAACGGTATGGTCTACTCGATCGGTTCCCCTGTGAGGGGAATACGTCTCGATGTATCTCCTAACCATTGAGCGAGTGGAGCACCCTCCTCTTCTCTCCACTCTGCTAATGTATCGGGTACCCAATCCCAATATCGGGCATCATCCCTGTGGTGGGGTTGGTGTGGTGGCTCGGCTGGGGGTACCTGAGGTGGTGATGGTGGATCTATGGGTGGCACCTCGGCTGGTGGTGAGGGTGGATCAACTACTGGTGCTGGGGGTAGGGGTGTTGAACTATCTCTGGATCAAGCCCTACGTGGTATCCGGTCAGGAAGTGTCACCCTCTTTCAAGGCGTGAATAGCATGACCGACCCATCAGGGCGTAACCTGTAAGGTCTAAAAGATGGCTCGGTGGGTCGTGCTGCAAGGATAGGGATATCAGTCCTACGGATGGTACCGACGGTGGGTATCGGTTCTGAATCGGGTGAAGGTGGGTGATCAGCTGGTCGGGAGGGTCCAGCTACTGTGTGGTCGGGTGGTGGTGGTGGTGGAAATCTTGGTATGATATCATCGGTGGTACCTGTATCATGAACCTGTGGGATAACGCTCTCAAACTGTATAGGCTCTGTGAATGACTCGGTAAAGGAACCATACCCGATACTGCGAGGAATCGACTCCTCCCACTCAAACCCTAATCACGTGGACTCTTCCACAACCTCTGCCATGTCGTAATCATCGTCACCCTGTCCCTACCCTGGTAAGTCAATATCCATCGCCAATGGTGGATACTGAATCTGATCATCGTCACCAAAATCAACTACACCCTCCATTTCCTGTATCTCCTAATCCAGCCAGGCCTTGTCATACTCTATATAAGATGGTGGTGATGGTGTGTCAACAAGAACCGGTGATGGTAGATTCAGAGGCGCCTGCGCTACCTCATCATCCGAATCGGTAAGTAGATTAATAGAAGAGTATGAATGAGTAGAATGGGTCATCCTGCAGAAATGCATAAGTTATAAATATATAATATTATGCATAAGAATAAATCACGTATATATACACATAAGTCCTAGGGTTGTAGTTCATACTACATTATAATAGAGTTGTGCGTTAAACCGTTATCTCTGATACCAATCTGTGACACCCCACTCCCTGACCCCCGTCTCCGACCGGGCCGTGAGCGGTTTGCCACGTCATCTGCCTGGTATTGCAGGATCGAGTCAACTGGTTTAGTATCCAACTCACATTATATGAAAACATCGTTTCATTTCATATGATAATCAGAGTTTACATCAGTGCGGAATCAAATACAAATTACATATCACATAATAATCAAGTACAAAACGATCCCCCTTGAATCATCCCCATTCCTGTCTTAGACACTTGAGATTACATATAGTTTGAAAACGGTCAGCTTACGCTGGTGAGTTCACAGGTTTTGATATCATTAAAACTGTTACAGTGTTTTAATCGTAAAGACCACAATACCATTTGTACATGCTACTGTAAGTTGTAACATTACAAAGTTTGTTATTTACATAAAAATTCTAGCAGCGAAGTGTGATTGTGTTTGCCTCCCATATAACAGCCATTCGTTATATTATAGGGGCTAATAATGCATACGCGTAACGGATCTCTTGTTACCGCATGGGGATAATCAGTCCCCAGTAGTACTACCCATTATTACCCTGCCACCTTGTGTTAACGGTCCAGTATGAACGTAGAGGACTTTAGTATGACATGTTTATAATTTATGTAATAACCCAACAGTCATTGTGTCTTAACATTAACATGTATATGCAATCTCCCCCGTATTGTAAAACAGTAAAACGTTAATTAAAAAGGGGCCGTGAGACTCACCTTATAAGCGGTATAACGGTAGAGGGAGAATGCGATAATAAGAGAATCAGCGATCGGCAAGCAGAACCTCCGCGCTACGTGCGATAATCCGAGGAATCAACGAGCGAATCGGATAAGCGATTACGAATTCAACAGAAGATAGTGATCTCTGTGTGTGTTTAGGGTTCGAGTGATTGACACACAAATGACCAGCTCGTTGTCTACTAGTTATAGGCAAAAATCGCAAATCTACGCGTGTCACGCAGGATTTTGACATTGCGGCGCGCGACGCGCGAGCTAATTTATTTCGCCGGGAAGCTAGCCATATTTGTGAGCTAGGCGTGTCGCGCAAGGGTGGGGTCTTGGGCTGCGTGACGTGCAAAGCCATCATGGTCACCCGGACCTCTCTGATCCTGACACGTGGCGCCCCGTCAGTGTACCCGACCCTGACACGTGTCCTTCCTGTTGCCATAATGAATCTGAAGATGCCACGTGGGCCCCGAGCCTCCCACGTGGTGACACGTAAGCCCCAAGGCTCGATCAGTCTGACGAGTTAACTTTAAACCCGTTTTCCCGCTTCATTCGGACTCCGTTTTGCGCGCGGTTTTCGCCGACGTTCACGATTTTCCGTTCCGGATCTAAGTCCATTGGTTTCACCTCCAAATGAGGTGTCGGGATTTCAGGCCTATGGAACGTTGCACCGTTTTGCTTGCAACTTTCAAACCGTCGCTCGAATCGAAATTCCGCATACGCTCAAATGAATCGAAATACAATTTAGATTATAATAAGACTATTTATTTCACATAAATATCAAATTACAAATGGCGTATCGCCGGATTACAATAGTCAAAGTTCGGAATCTGATCGGTCAACGACCGAAAAATGGCCAGTTGTTATAGTCTTTCATGTGATCTTCACGTTCCAGCGTATACTCCGGACCACGACGTGAATTCCACCGGACCTTTACTATTGGGATCTGTTTGTTTTTGAGTCGCTTGACCTCCCTGTCAACGATCTTGATTGACTCTTCGATGAAATTAAGTTTATCGTCAATGCGTATCTCATCAAGTGGAATAATTACAGACTCATCCGCAAGACACTTCTTTTGATTTGAGACGTGAAAAGTGCCCTGTATTCCACTAAGTTCTTGCGGTAGTCTGAGTTTACAAGCGACCGGACCGATCCTTTCAAGGATCTCGAATGGTCCAACGTATCGTGACGCTAACTTTCCTTTCTTCCCGAAGCGTAAAACCCCTTTCCAGGGCGATACCTTTAGAAGAACCTTATCGCAAATATCAAACTCAAGAGCTTTCCGTCGGTTATCAGAATAGCTCTTTTGACGGTCTCTTGCTGTGACACCCTAAATCCCTAGGATCCAGTAATGTTTGGATTTACACAAGAACACATGGCAAACAGAGAAATATAGAGGACGACTTATTTATTAACATCAAAAGGTTAAGTTACATCAAATGCCAAAACTATACAACATAACATTTAACGACTAACTAATAGTCTTCATCTCTTGATGCCATCCCAATTAGCCTACCTTGATGCCTTCCATACGCTCCTGCCCTGCTGCTTTCACCTTGAGCTGTCAATCTAGCATACATACTAAAGACGCTCAGCTTTCGCTGGTGAGTTCTAAGTTTTATTACCGCTTACCTCGGTATTATAACTTATCAATTCATAACAGGTTTTACATGACACGTTATCACAATTCTGGTTTTACATGTTTATAGAAATAGTTTAGACAATATGCGATCACATTCTGTCCAATCGGGCACCAACGTACCCGAGACCTTCGTTAGTTTCAATACTAACGGAATTACCTAAGCAATTTCTTAGTTTATCAAGCCCGTCCTTTAGGGCTACGTATACCCTGTTCTGGCTTGGTCATCACCAACCTTAATTAAACAGGCAACTGATTAGCTACCCCATATTTCAGGGATACTCTCTAACTAGAGCAGTGTTCCCCACCGCAGCAGGTTGGACAGTACCACTTGTCAAACTATTATATTGCTAGGAAAATTCTATCGACCAACGTCGATTTCAACACAATTAATGCATAGACTCTATTCCTTTCTACAAGACCTTTTATTACGCACCAACGTGCAAAAGATGTTTTCTAATCTGTTTACTGACCTTTGCCTTTTACATTGGGGGTTAAGCGCTAACCTGGTGGAACACTTTAGTCCAGAATCTCGGTATCGACGCTGCTTTTGGTATCTCATGGGACAACCTTAAAAGAAGGTTAACTGATAAGTATTGTCACAGAAACGAAATCCAGTAACTTGAGAATGAGCTTTGGAATCATCAAATGATCGGTGATGACATTTCCACTTACAACGAACGTTTTCATAACTATTGCTTACTATGTCCACATATGGTGACCCCGGAATACAAACGTCTTGAGATGTACATCAAGGGTTTACCGGAACAGATTCAGGGCATGGTGACATCTGCCCGAGCGGCAACAATCTCAGAGATAATCGAGGTAGCCAACACACTGAGAGACCAAGCGGTCGCTCAGGGTAAATTCAAATCATCTCATTCTGAAACATCAGGGTCAAACAAACGTAAATGGGATTACTCTCAGGATAACTCAGTTCCTACTCTCTCAACACCACAATCATCTTCGATTGAATCCACCACCACTCAAAACAAGAAGGGTAAATATACTGGGAGTCTGCCTAGATGCAACAAGTGCAACTATCACCACACAGGTCTTTGTGAGGAAGTCTGTTGTAAAAGATGCAAGCAGATTGGGCATAACTCCAACAATTGCACAAATCCCCCAAATGCAAACTACAGAGCTTGTTATGAGTGCGGTGCTACAGATCATTTTAAGCGCAACTGCCCAAAGCTCGGCGCTGCCAAGAATATGGCTCAGGGCAGAGTATTCATGATCCAAACAAACGAGACAAAGAACGATCCCAACCATGACACGGGTACGTTTCCTCTCAATGAATAATTCGCTTCTATTCTATTTTGACACCGGAACTGATAAGAGTTTCATATCTATTTAGTTAGTTCATTGCTTAGTCCTGTTCTATATACCATTAAGTTAGCAAACGGGAAATTAATACAGACCGACCAAGAACACCGAAACTGTAATCTAATAAACATACTTTTCAAATCTATTTATTCCCCGTCACACTCAGAAGATTTGACATATCGGTGACCAAGTCCGTTTGAAAGTATCACCCTGGAAGGGGTTAGTACGTTTCGCGATGAAAGGCTAACTAGCAGCACAATATGTCGGATCATTCAAGATCATTGAACGAATTAATCCTTTTGCTTACAGACAAGCACTTAATAGTATTCACGACACTTGTACAAATCTAAAGAAGTGTCTTAAGTATAAATCACTAATCATTCCTCTCGATGAAATACGCATTGACGACAAACTTCATTTCATCGAGGAACCAATCGAGATCATTAACAAGAAAGGCCAAGCGACTCAATAGCAAACAAATCCCTATAGTCAAGGTCAGATGGAATTCATAGCGCGGTCCGGAGTACACGCTGGAACGTGAAGATCAGTATCCCCAGCTATTCCAAGAGCGGAATGAGTAAACTCTAAATTTCGGGACAAAATTTCTTTAACACGAGGGGACTGTAATGACTGGCCGTTTTCCGGCAGTCGACCGACCAACTTCCGACCGTTGACTATATCTAGACCGGAGGTACGCCATCCGTAACTCGATGAGAATATAAATTTTATATTCTCATTACATTCTTATATGTATTTGGATTCATTTGATTGTAATCAGAATTTCAATTCGAGCGACGGTTTGAAAGTTACGCGTAAAACCGTATAACGTTCTGTAAGCTCAAAATCCCGACACCTCCTTTGGAGATGAAACCAATGGGGTTAGATGCGAAACGGAAAATAATAAACATAGGCGAAAGCCACGCTCAAAACGGATTCCGAACGAAGCGGGAAACGCGAAAACAGTTAACCGATCGCACTGATCGGGCCCCGAAATGACCCACCGGGACACGTGGCGCATCGGGATCCATGCCGGGACACATGGCAGTCCCAAAAGATTGCTGGCAATGCTCTGGACACGTGGCGACATGTGTCGAAATACCCGGCGAGTCAGCGCGACACATGGCAACGCACGAACGCGCCACCACATCAGTCACCTACGCGCCACGCGCGGTGGCTCCTCCCTCATTGGTACGCCACACGTGATGTTACCATATTGGCCTATATATAGATCTCGATGATCACAGCTCATTCCCGTTCATCCCTCAGTCTAATTCACACACACACTACCGATTTCAGATTCAATCGGGTATTATCTCGCTAAGGTTCTAATCCCGCTCGGACTATCCGGCTAACCAGGTACCTACGGAGGTTATCACTCTCTCACTCAAGACTCTCGAAGCTTTCACTCAATTCTCTCTTATTATCTATTCTCTATTTTCCTCGTTAAATTCATGTGAGTTCATAGCCCTTTTGTCACCTTTCTTGTTTTGCAGTACGGGGTGGGATTACATTGTTCACATAATACTATCTCTGTTATTACATAGCTGTAACATGTTTGTACCATATCTAAGTTCTCTACTTCTGGACCGTTAACACTAGGTGGCCGGGTAATAATGGGTAGTACTACTGGGTCTGATAAACCTCATGCGGTAGCCCCGTAGTTGACGTTAACCGTTACGCGCATGCATTATTGATCCCTCATAACCTCATGCGGTAACCTAGTGATCCGTTACGCGCATTCCTCATGCGGTAAACCCCGTATAGTTGTTACGGTATCCTTTACGCGCATTTCACATGATGCGGTAACCCCGTATAGTTGTTACGGTATCCTTACGCGCAATCATGCATTATCTCGCTTCGGTGCCAGACAGTAATCAATCAGAAACTGACTGTTCCTCAGTTTCAACTAAGGTTAACATACTAAGGTTAAACAATATCAACTATGAAACATAACAGATAATATGAGGATTATCAATCTATGTTATCGTACACGTATCTAAGAGGTTGGTAGACTTTCATGTAATGATGATGTGGTGGGCTGGTGGTTGGACTTGTCCTACATACGCCCTATACATAAGCATCATCAATATGATGAGGGTATACTTTGATTAGGTTGTGAATCTATAAGGATGGTTAATATAGATCCAGGATATGATTGTTGGTAAACGGACTATAAACGTACTCAGTCAGTAAACATAAAACTATGGGTAAAGATAGTTTTGCTAGACTCAAACCTAGGGAGGGTTTCTCTAATTGATATCTAAACATATGGAATGTGTTTTATTAATCAATTGACAATGGTTTTACTTACGATATCAAAACCTATGAACTCACCAGCGTAAGCTGATCTTTTCCAAATATATGTAATCTCAGCTATTTGGATTCTAGCCAGGATATGGGCTATCTAAAGTAGGCACTTGTGCAATAGTGCTACAACGCTTCCGCTACACCACGAGAATACACATACAATGTAAGTCATGTATTCAGAGTTTAACTATTAATCAATGGGCTCGATCCTGCGTCACTAGTAGTACAACGTGGTAGACCGCTCACGGACCGGTCGGAGGACGGGGGCCGGGGAGCGGGGTGTCACAGATTATCATATTCATGGCTTATTAAGGCTATGTTTCCTTGAACATACTCATCAATGGTTCTACCAGATTTGATCAGTCGTTTCTTTTGCTCTACTTCCCTTTCAAAGGTGAGAAGTTTGCTAGGTAGTTGAGTAAGTGTTTGAGATAAAAAATCAGGGGCAGATCTCAACACTATGGAATGGCTTTCCCATTTATCAGGCAATGACTTGAGAAATCTGTTTAGAACAGAGATGATGAGATACTCTTGACCAGCTAGTTTTAGTTCAATTAGTAGTGAAGTAAATCTTTCAAATCGTTGGGTCAAAGTCTCACCATTCATTTGGGAGAAGGTTTCATACTTTTGTGCAAGGATTTCTCTAGTGCTTGCAACAACATCAGCAGTACCCCCAAACTGTTCTTTGAGAGCATCCCAAAGCTCTTTTGCCGACTCATGGTGCAATAACCCTGAATAGATTTCATTGGGTAAAGCCATGGCTATCTGCATATGCCTTAGCATCTAGCTCGAGCTTTTGGAAATACTTAGGCTTAGGTTTGCTAGTTTCAGCATCAAATTACAATGGGTTGGTGAGGGCCAAACATAACAGACCAATTGCATCCAGTATGATTATTTGAGAGAAAATAGATCATCCTTCTTTGCCATATGTTATATTGGTGTCTTACCAGAATTGACTATTTTGTGGATGATCCAGTGTTATGTGGATCGAGAGAGGAGAATTTGTCTGTCATTTTAAGTAGTTCTTAGTTGAATTTTAATGAAATGGTGATTTTAGCTGAAAATTTGATCTAACGCATATTCAAAATTGATTTGAACAGAAATTCACGAGCTAAAACAGTTTTGGACAGTATTGTGAGTAATCAAGTTGATCGAATGATTGAAATATCAATTGTGAGCTCGATTTCAATTCTCTGAATCGATTGTAACATCGAAAATACAGAAAACCAGAGCTCTGATACCAATTGTTATGATCATATTTATCTAAAATGATTGATCTATTCTAATTCATGTTTCATTAATAAAGAACAAACACACTTTATAAGAAATATTTCAATTCAAATAGAATGATTTACAACTGATTACTATTGCTCCCTCTCAACTGATGCTATCTCTCTCACAAAATTTGTTTCTAAAATCTTACATTAGTGGTTGCTCTAACATGAGTAACTCTTATATATAAGGAGTTGAACTTCACCTATGATGTCACATCATGAAAGTGACATTCAACAACGTTAACCATAAACTATTGATGGCATATTATAAACAAGAACTGAAAATACAGTAACAACTGAAAACATATAACTACTGACTAGCTAAGGGGAACAACCGATACAAACCATCAGTTGTTAAACCTAAGACTAACTTTCTTCAGCTCTTTTAATCTTCAGTTGTTGAGTCACCAGTCTTTGTATCTTCAGTGCTTGCATTATCAGTAGTTGAGATAATGATCAGTAGTTGTCGAGAGCATCTCAGTTGTACCACAGCATCAGTAGTTTTGATTCATCAGTTCTTTAATATTTCCCACACCGTTGTTAATGATATTTTGAGCTTAAAAGTCTATCTAATCTTCTCTTTTCATCTTATAAACTCTCTGAAATGATCTTGGTTGTTTCCGCCAGCTAGGATTATCATTAGTATCATCTAGATTTTCATTAGGATTGATCTTAGTGTCATACTGTTAGAGAACATGGTCCTACAGTTTTGTTTTATTATTTATTCGTTTTGGTTGTTAGTTTGTTCACTCTTACTCGTGAGTGTTGACAATTGTGTGATCGTGTAACTTCCCGATTGGTTTATTGTTTGTGCGTTCCAATTTCATGACATGTTTGACGCTCTAAAACAAATTTAGCGTAATGTTAAGCAAATAAATACACGTAATCAAGTTTGTAAGGATCAGAATTGACCTGAATTTGCGGGTGTCACACGTTAACCGTATATGTAAAGCAAATATTACCCCCATTGAACTTCTTCTTCCTCAATTCTTTCTTTATAGGTGATGTGTGCTGAGAATACGCAAAAACAGTGTCAACTAATAATATTTATAAAAACGATCATCATGTTCTTAACTACACATATACGGTAAGTGTACCGATCAATAGTAGCCTAGCAAATAAGATCGAGTATCGTCCAAGGACTCACGGACAGAACCAAATGGCACACTCGGAATTCAATAGGTCATGCAACTTAACAAATC
>WOUH02002279.1:0-20046 GCA_009936405.2 Stevia rebaudiana
TCTAAATTTAGAATGGAACACAATGATAATATAAAACTTATATAATCATCGTGTTACCAATGGCGTATTGCCGGAATTAGTATAGTCAAAGGTTGAAAGTACCTGGTCAACTGCCGAAAAACGGCCAGTTGTTACAAGCTCCAACGGGAACTAATTACTAGATTCCCCCCAAATTACTCCCTAAACCAAATGGAGTAACTTTCCTTTATGGAAGAGTTTTCCCCGACTCGATGACTCTATTTCCCGATCTTCACTTCGTGACCCCTAAGATTGTTAGTTGCATTTCATGCTTATTTTGTGGAGCGGAATCTACTTTGTGTGGTTTTAATGTTTTTGTAGGCAAAGGGCAATTGCTAATGATAATCATGAGTTGCTTAGGAAACAAGTTAAAATAAAGATGATATATGATTCAAACCTAGAGGATGATTGATTACTATCCTTAAGGTAGTGTTTGGTATTCATGAATGAAGGCGGGAATGGAATGAGTCATTATGTTGGAATGGAATAAAACATGTTTGGTTACGATTAGGAATGGAATGTACCATTACGTAAGGAATGTGATTCCTTCTCTTTTAATGATTTTCATTACTTGGGAGAGGGGTGAGTTTTTTTTTTCATTCATTTCCTTTAAGGAATGACCCGATCAATGATCCAACCATGACTCGACCCAGTATCCGACTCATGATCAAAACCATGACCCGACCCATTACCCAACCTATGACCCGACCCATATCCCGACTCATGACAAGACTCATGACTTGAACCATTACCCGACCCATGATCCAAACCATTACCCGACCCATGATCCAAACCATTACCCGACCTATGACCCAACCCAACCCAACCCATGACTCAAACCATAACTCGACTCATGACCCGACCCATGACTTGAACCATAACCTGACACATGACCCAAACATGACCCGACCCATTACCCAACCCATAATCCAAATCATAATTCGACCATGACTCGAACTATAACCGACCCATGACCCAACCCATGACACACAACCCGCGACCCAAACCATGAACCGACCCACAACCCACACCACGAACCGACCCATAAGTTGAACCACGACCCGAACCACAACCCGATCCATGATCCAGACAATAACCAATACCTTGACCCGACCCAAATTGTATTTCATTCCTTTATCTTTTTCTTTCTACCAAACAACATGAAGTAATGATTCATTTCATTAACACCGGTAACCAAACATGACAATGGAATGGTAATGATCCATTTCATTCCCTTGTCCATTCCATTACCGCGGCCATTCCATTTCGTCCTCTATTACATTACCTCATACCAAACAGACCCTAAAAGATAATGAATCACATTCCTTATGTAATGGAGCATTTCATTCCTATGTGTAACCGAACAAGTTTTGTTTCATTCCAAAGTAATAACTCATTCCATTCTAGCCTCCGTTCATGCATATCAAACGCTACCTTAGATTTCAATCATATACACATTTTATGCATATACTGCAAAAGAGACGCTTGAAAGGAAGCGCTCGATTATTCTTAAAACGGTTGAGTGCCCCCATTAATTTATTAGGTGGTCAGTGTGGGATAGATTAGATTTAGAAGAAAATGAACAAATTTAAGATATCAATGTTGGATCACTGAAGGAAGTTTATTATGCGATAATGAATACTTTACAAGCTACTCTTATATGTTCAACAAACTTGTCTTAAGTGGTAAGAGTCACATCTTCTATTGTGGAGTTCATGGGTTCATATCTCATTTTGGGCAGTTTAAATTGACATCAGGTGAAGGGCCAACTTGGGATTTACCTATCCCAAGTGTGGTTTTGATGGGGGCGAGGGTTTACCTATTCCACAGGGTTCCCGCGCATAAGTGGGGAGTCTGTTTAACTGTTGCCCGGTGGTCCCGGTTCAGAAAACATACGTGGTATGTGAAAACAACGTCATTAAAAAAAGCTACTTTTATATAGGGTGGCTTGATAGGTTTCGCATGCATAGCTAGGGTTTAGGGTCACCAAATGTTAGTGCCCTTAAGTTTTGAAAAAGTTTATATCTCTATTTATGATCCTAAATTTTGTCAATAGTTTTTTTATCATTTTTGTTGGATTAGGTTACAAATTCATCAAAAACTAATCTAGAAATTATTAAGAAATAAGAATTCTTATTTGAGAAAATTTTACATATTATTTTGTTTTAATTTACAATTAATAAAAAAAAGGCTTAAAATACTCACGTTTAGGTTGTAAAACTAATGAAAAGAGTAGATATTTATATAACATATTTTTCTGTTTCGATTTGAAGATTTTAAGTTAAGGAAGAAGTAAGTTTGAGTAAAAACAAATTTTGATTTCATCAAATTTTGAGAGTACTTAACAAGGCTTGACTTTTGTTTTGCTTGAGGCATCTGAAATGATTGAGCCGCCCCTTAGTCTTATAGGAGTAGAGTTGCCACATTAATTTGTTAGGTGGTTGATGTGGGATAGATTAAATTTAGAAGAAAATGAACAGATTTTAAGATATCATTGTTGGGTCAATATATGTAGGAAGTTTATTATACGATAATGAATACTTAAAAACTAGGTCAAACGGTTTGAACTTGAATAAAGACATGGGGGTGTTTTGGATTGCTTATTAACTCCAAAGTGTTTTTTTGTCAAAAGTTTTTATTGACTTGAGACTTTTAAAAAAAATAAATTTTAAAAAAAAGTGTGGATTAGATTATACGCAATAAAAATGCCAATAAGCCAACAATTTGTTTTCTAAAAAGTATTAACCTTAGCTTATTTATGTAAAACTCCAAAAGGGCATACTTATATTTAAAACAATTTTAAGGTTGTGAGTGGTGGTGAATGATGACGGCGGGTGGTGGTAAGTGATGGTTGTGGTGGATGGTGGCAATGGTGGTGATGGTGGTTAGCTGTGGTGTGTGGCGGTGGGGGTAGGTGGTGGTTATGGTGGTGGGTGATGGTGGGTGGTGGTGGGTGATGGTGTGGTGGCAGGTAGCAACTGTGATGGTGGGTGGTGGTGATGGTGGTTAGCGACGGTGGGGGATGGTGGTGGTGGTGTTGGGTGATGGTGGCGGGTGGCAACTTTGGTCTGTCTATTGACTTGTCTTCAAACTTAATTAACGTATATTAATTTAGAAACTTACGTTATATATATACATTTACTTTTGAACAGCAAAGTATCTCACGTGCTAGCCACCTGTAGCCTGAAGATGTAATTAACCAAGGTTGATTCTTCGACCTCCGCAAGACCGTACCCCTAAATAAGCGAGAACCGGATGGAATCCGTAAACCCTCTCACTTCTCAGGTTTGAACCGGTAACCTCGATCCGAGATATAATTTCTCCATATCACAGGAATACCCAGAGCAATTTTGCTTTGGACAGAAGTTGAACCTGAGACCCCCAAAGAAAAAGCTCAAACTCAACACATCCTCCTAACCGTTTGAGCTAGAAACCATTGGTCGTTACATATTTATTGATATACATAAACATAAGATTACCCTGTGACATACGTTTTTGTTATATTCATGTGCACATGTATTTATAAATTTAGTAATCTAGTATTTATTTTATTAATAGCTTAAAACTCGTGTATTACACGATGTTAAATAATCAACATTTAAAATTTTTATCACTGAATTATTGAATATATATATTAAGTTACTATGTTGTAAAAACTCCAAATAAATAAATGCTTAACACTTCTATGACTTTAAATTATGGTTTGTGGTTTAAAAATTCATTAGAAACTTTAGAAATATAAATTTCTTAAATTTAGTTGGTAATTATACAAATTGATAAAAATAAGTTAAATTTAAAATTCAAATACAGTAAACTGCGATTCTCTATCTCTGAGATTTTTCAAGGCTTAATAGTTTCAGTCCAGTATTAACAGTTTTCGTCCCTAACATTTCAAATCTTAACAGTTTTTTTCATTTAACCCTTAACATAAAATTGTTAATACTTGAAACGTTAGGTACGGAAATTTTTATGACTTGAAACATTAGGGAAGGAAATTATTAAGAACTAAAACGTTATGAACGGTTTCTATTAATGGTGGACTAAAACTGTTAAGTACTGTAAATCTCTATGATAAAAAAAAGTGAACTTTACTCTTTCAAATATATAAGATAAATACTTGATTTACTAATAACAAATCTAAATGATTTTGAAATTCAAATTTATTTTGCGATTTAAGATACTATAAAATTTATAAAACAATTTAAAAAATTATGATATTGCGATGTAGCATTCTAATATTTGCGGGGGCTTAACAGTTTCAGTTTACTCTTACTAGTTTCTGCCCCTAACGTGTCAAGATTAACAATTTTTGTCAATAAACCCTTAACAAAAAACCGAAAACTGTTAAGACTTGAAACGTTAGGGATGAAAACTGTTAAGACTTGAAACGTTAGGGATGAAAATTTTTAAGGCTTGAAACGTTATGGAAAAAGCTAAACTATAGAGCGATTTAAAAGAACTGTTTGATTTTAAGAAATATTTTTTTCTAGATATATTACCACACCAAAAAAATTTATAAAAATGATTATTTTGGTTTTATGCGATTTTTATTTATTTTTATATTTTAGTTTTGTTATATTTTGTTATCATTGTAGGGTTTTTTTAATTGTTTGGCTTTAGGTTTTTTTTGTTAATGTTATGTCGATCACACTCTTGGTAGCTAGGTCTGTTTCTAAAGCAGTGATGCGCAATATATAAGCTGTTATATCTTGTTTATGTCAAAACAGAAAATAAAGCATATAAAAAATGGATAACACACTGAGAAATTCATCACAATAACTCTTCGATTATGATTCTCCAAATACTAAAAACACTATTTTAAAATAAAAACATCACCCTAAAACCAAATCTCTAACTTATAGAAAAATAAACTAACTACATAAACCAATTAGCAAATCATGAATCGAGCGGGACATAATCTATGATCTCTCTCAATTCTCTCTACTATTGAGCTTTATTGAACAGTTATATTTTCTAAATAAAGTCTTCATTAATACTTTTGCTAATGTCCCAAATGATTTTTGAAAAGCGACCCGTAACACCCTTGAACAAACTTTGAACGAACTTGTAACTACTTGCCCGATGGGAACTTTGTTGGTCAGTATTAAGTTACTATCACTCTCTCAATAGTAAATTGAAGGCATGTTACCTTCAATAAGAGTTAAGTTTGATCACAAATTTAACCTCGGTCAGAAGAACCTGATCTTGATACAACTTGAACTCGTTACAATTTCAGTTATTGTATCATCAATCAGTCGTAACTTTATAGCATTAACCGACTATCAGTTGTAACTTGAGCATGGTACAAACTCCCTCTCAACAACAAATCTATGTCCATATTAACAAGTTGTCATCAGACATCAGTAACTCACGAGGTTCCATACACGTCATACATAGGATAGGATATACATATACATTCGTAAGCTACATATTTAATGACGAACCAACACATGTTTAATGGCGTACTACCATCAGTAACTCACGAAGTTTCATACATGTCATACATAGGATAGGATGTACATATATGTTCGTAAGCTACTTATTTAATGACGAACCAGCACATGTTTAATGGCGTACAACCTGATACTTTAGCGAGAACATTTATCACAAGTAAATATAAACCAGCCATTTACTTGATACGCCTCGTAATTTGTTCCTTCCAACCATTGTAGTTTTATACCCTTTAACAAACCATAAACCAATTTCTAACTACCACATTCAGTCGGTACCTACATTGTCCAATTTTTGTAACACCAATTGGTACCCATAATCAACATACTGTACCACCTAATCAACTGTAACTAACCATCATTATAACTAGTTATCAATCGATATTCTAACATCAATTCAACCTACTTAAAACTAACAAATAAACAAACATACCCAGTAAAACGTTTCGGTTATTGTCCAGTTAAAAATAAACATGTAAGTTTATCAGATACAAGGGATACTCAAATAGCAATATTAGTTATAAAATAATTTATGTACAAAACTACCACTGTCTACGTGGAAACAAACGTGTTTTAACTTTTAACATTTAACATCATCATCTACCTAACTAATTGCCACCGCCAACAACATAACACCAAAATATTCAATAACAACTTCAGTGGCCCCAATTCACCATCTTAAATCTAATATATGTCTCCCTGTTTCTCTATTCAATTCTAATTTCTACCTAATCAATACCAACCAACCAACTAACTTTTATGTGCAAAATAAAAACACAATCCCTCTTCTTCAAGCAAAGTATATATCCTTCTTTTAAGAAAATGACTTAATTAACCCTAAGTTATGAAGATTCCTTCTTAATAAGCTTCCAATTGATAACAACATTGTCCCACCAAGTCCACCTTCTTCATTTTGTGTCTTTTGTTGATTCCCATGTGCTAATGGTAGTTCCTTTATTTTTAGGTACTCTGGCCCGACTCTTTGTCGAACCGAATCTATGATTTTCGGATCAACTTTGTTTCCAATCGCGTCCGTTACGTAGAAAATGTTTTGAGCCGTACCCATTGTTGTTGATATTTCAGCGCGTGTCACGTTTAGCGCGTTTTCCCTGAATGTTCGTGTCACTTCTGCTAGTAATCCTGGCTTATCCGCTTTGCATAGCTCGAGCCGTACACCCTGAATAAAATTAATCATTTAAAAAAAACATTTTTGTAAATAATTTATTATTATTATTATTGAATAAATATAGTGCATAGTTGCATACCTCGGATGCTCTTCTCTCGATGGCGGCTCGCAAGTAAAGAGTCACGAGTTGCTTTTCAACGTCTGATCGAATCGGGGTTCCGTCTGTATGTCTGATAAAAAATTCCTAAACCGTAAAAAGGATTAAATTATTAGCAAATTAAACTGAATATGAATACAATTAAAGATGAATTAAAGTTTGAATATTATTATGTACCAGATATGCTCCGTTGTGTGTGGTGTCAATAGTGGCATGAAACACTATGTATTGCATATCCGTTAACGTGAAAACGACATCGAATAAAAGTTTCGGTCGATCTTTGCACTGAATGTTAAGAACCGAATACCCTTTTTCTAAACAATTTTGAACCGACACGGTTGGAGAATATTCGCCACTGGTTTGTATAATCGCGTGTCGTTCGTAATCGCGATCTGCAAACATCATTTGGTGCAACCGTCTCTCTGTGTGAGTGACCGCCATTGGAACCGAAGCTTTTGCACTTCTGATATCATTATCACCTTTAAGAACGTTTCTTAATCGCGCCTCTATGGTTTCAATTTTCTGAGAATCGTTGATCGGGCAACCGGATTCACAATCTTTTAAGTAAATTAGGGATGCAATTCGACCGTTGTGTGTCCATACTTTGGATTCTACAACATCACATTTGAGATCGGATAAAACAGCAAAAACTTCGGATAATAGACCAACTCTGTCTGTGCCTGTAAGCTCGATTGCTGTCATTCCGTCAATGGATTTGAATCTTGTGTTGTGAATCGTTCCAAGTGACTGCAAATATTAATATAGAAACATCAAATTAGTGGTTTCTCGAGAATGATTGCAGATTTACAGAAATTGAAACCCTAAATTAAGGATTAAGGATCAAGGATTAAGGAAATTACGTGTTGAATGCAATTAATGATGCTGTCATCTGTCAATTTGTTTCCATCTAGATCGGTGACATGAAAGACTGTAGATAATATACAAGATCATGAACATCATTATTAAGTAACAAAACCGGAAAATAATAATAATAATAATAATAATATAATAGAAGCTTACCATCCATGTTCCACCTTCCATCAGAGGAAACATAACCTTTTTTAATTAAAAGATTCAGATCTGTAAGAACTTGAACTGCTTCTAGAAGATTTCCGTCTTTTCTCGCACTATCAATCTACAAATAATTGTAAAAAAACTGTTTGAGAAATGAATTTTGAATATGAATTGGTCAACAGTTGTGAAATTGGTGTAGTTTTTTCAAACTTACCATGACAAGTGTTGCGTTTACACAGGCAGCATTATCGATCATGACCCTGCGATGACGTGAAAGAAAATTCAAATTTTGAACAAAAATGGTAGATAGCGAAAGAAAGAAATCGTTGAAAAGTCAAAATTGTTTGTCGGATATAATTAGACCTTATATTATCTATTAACAAGTTGGGAGGCTTAGAAAATTCACAAATTAATTTTATATTACTACTGATATTATCCAATACTAACACAAATTTAGAGTGAATTAGTGTAATAATTTCCATATTCTCCTAAAAACTGTTATTAATTATTAGGATATTAAACTGGTTGCAATTAAGGAAACAAACAGTCATTTCTAGAATTTCAACTACAACATTTCTCATCAAATTTGTATTTTAGGTTAAATCAGTAAACAAACAGATGAGATTCTTACCTTGGAGTGTTCATTCGAACCAGAAGCTTTTCGAATTCATCCAAACATGGTCTGCGGTCCATCTGCATCATCTTGCTTCTTCTTCTTGCTCTTGGAACAAATTATATGAAGAAAACAGGGATAAAATAGCTGGTGATTTAAACTCTTGTTGCGACTTGCGATTGAAACGATTTCGACGAAGAACAGCGGGTTACAGCTAACAAATCACGAAGAATCGATGAAATTGTTCACACTTATCGACTAAATCGCCATGAAAAACAGAGGTTTTATTAGTTTCTCTCTCTAGAAAGAGAACACGCCTTTGAATTATTTTGTAAGTTTTTATGTTGTATAAACTTTTTTAGATTACTTTAAATAAGGGGGAAATTTACTGTTTCACATGCCGTAACGCACGCTGCCCGGATCACGCTGCCCGGATTCTGATTTCTTTCTATACAAGTCAACTTGGCACGTCTTATTCTTTTTTTTTTTTTTTTTGAAAAAAAGTTGGAGCATGAAAATGGCTGCTAATAATTTTATTTTCTAAACGTAGTGTGAGTAAATAACTAGATTAATAAATTTGTCTAGTAATAACGAGATTTGTTCCTATTGTTTTTAGGCAAATTGGTGTTTTTAGTGGATCAAACCACAAAGTATAGAGGAAGGATCAAATATGAAGGAGATTTATCCTAAAAATAATATGAATAAATCTTAGCTATTCATTTGCTTAAGATAAAAACAAAGGGAAAGGGTATTCATGTAAAAATCCACTTGTTTGACTTTTTTGAACTTTTTCTCACTTCCTTTAAACTTTAATAACTTTTTCATACAATATTATTTTTTTATAAAAATTGCACCATAAAAACAAGCTTTTTTTTCTCTTTAATTTGAGTACTATTGTTATATACTTTTTTTTAAACTTAAATAAATCTAGTACAAAGAAACTTAGTACAAAAGAATCTAGTACAAAAAATCTAGTACTGTATTATCAAAACAACTAAATACACATGTACTGTATTATCAAAAAATAAGATACACATGTAATGTATTCTCAAAACAACTAGATATACACATGTACTGTATTTTTAAAACAGCTAGATATACATGTACTGTATTTTCAAAACAACTAGATGTATATGTACTGTATTCTCAAAACAACTAAATGGACATGTACTGTATTCTCAAAACAATTAGATATCCATGTACAGTATTCTCAAACAAGATATACATGTATTGTATTATGTATTGCTTTCTTTGCCGTCCTTAATAAAAAAAAAAAACTCAATTTTTTTGTACTGGATTATGTTGTACTAGATTCTTTTTTACTAGATTTTTTAAGTTTAAAATAAGTATATTACAATGGTACTCAAATTAAAGATAAGAAAACGTTCGTTTTTATGGTGAAATTTTTATAAAAAAATAATTTCATATGAAAAAGTTATGATTGTTTAAAATAAGTGGGGGAAAATTTAAAAAGTCAAACAAATGGGTTTCCACCATTGCCCTTTTCCTTCTTTTTCCACATGCATTTGAATCCCCTTGAATCTTAGCCATTGATTAAACAAATGAAAGTCCGAGATTTGTTCCTATTGTTTTTAGGCAAATTGTTGTTTTTAGTGGATCCAACCTCCCATATTTATACGTGTGTGTGTTTGTTACCGAGTTATTGATGTAACGACACAATAGAAAAATGCTTAATTATTTTTGGATTCGAGTAATATGAAGATGGATTTTGCAAAACATGTGAGTAAAAGCTCTTAACTTATGGATGCAAAGCATGTATCATTTTGAAAAGAAATTCCGTGTTTATATTGAATATCAATAAATATAAAAACTTTATAATAAAAACATGACATACAACATAAAATTTAGTGCAAATTTGATGATAGAGAAAACATTTAATTATAAAGATTAAAGAGTTGTTAGTGGGCTATATAAGGTGCATAGTGATTAAAGAGGTGAATTGCAAGGTGGTCGTGTTGCTTTGTTTTCTTTTAGCATAACTATTCATATCATTTTTCTAACATCAAGAAAGATGGCTTCTTCAAGTGAAAACATAGGTGAAATATTTTATCTTATCAACATTTTCTTATAATTTTGTATTCATTTTGCTAATTTCTTGTGTTCTTTGCAGCTTCTTTTTCAATGTTCAAATGATGCTTGTTTTATCAAATTTGTTCCTTTGAAACTTTTGGGAGACACAATTGTCCTTTGTAATTTTGTTTGATTACTTTCTTATACATCGTTGTTGGTTTCAAGATCTAAAAATTTATTTCTATAAAATTTACTTATGAATCTTTTCATTAAGCTTATTTATATATTTCTATAAACATTTATAACCAAAAAGGACATTTTAAGGCTTAGACCATGACAAATTAATTTTCAAAATTCAATTTTTTTGGGGAATCGGGGTTGCTCATACTCTTAATGTGTTTAAAGTTAAATTTATGTTTTTTTTCTGACATGTAATTTTAAAGTCAGGCTGGGTTTGAGTTAAACAAGTTTTGTGTCATAATCAGATCGACAACTTTATGACACTCATAAAATCATGTCTAAATAGTTCTTAACCCATTTATAACATGATTAAACCTATTTATATTTTTTAAACTTTAAAATAATTAAATAAATATTTAAATAAATCTATATTTCACGCTAACTTGTTTATGACATGATTAAATGGGCTTTTGTTTTGAATATGGTGCAAATCATTGTTTAAGGATATTATAGATTAAAATGTTTAGTGACTTTTATTTTATATTGTTGTTTATGTTCAACGGGTCGAGTCATGTCACGTTATGTCTAACCTGTTTAACATGTTTAGACGTGTTTCGCCAAAGATCCCTAAAAAATCATGATGTATATTTAGTTTTTGGGTTTTCTGTTCACAGCCATCATTTATGATTAAAATTAAAATTTTAATTTATCTTCTTTCTTCTCACACCATAAACACAGAATTTAATAACTCATGAAAAGACTATTAAATATAGTATTTTGGATTTTTCGGTTCACAACCACCTTCTTTGATAAATTTATTTTCTTTTATTTTTCTCACACAATAAATACATAAATAAATAATTCATTCGCTATGCTAACACCATAATTTTGTTTTAGTTTCAGCTAACGATCACTCTGATCTTTATAGACAACTATGGGTTGAATGCGCGGGTCTCACCATTAATATTCCTCACATAGGTGATAGGGTTTTCTATTTCCCTCAAGGCCACATTGAGCAGGTTTGTTTTTTAAATTTTTTTTTTTTTTTTTTTGTATTTTTATAACGAACATGTGTAATAGTTAGATTTGAGAATTTATTTGTAGTTTTGATAGTTCAGCCACATTTAATAACACTTTAGATTGCACAAATCTTGTATCTGAATCCAGATGAAGCTTCATTAAATCTTATTAATAATTGATTAAAAATTTATATTATTACTTATGGTTTTTAATTACTTACTTAGTAATGCAATAATCTGCTATAGAATAAACGTGTTGCTTTTATATTTTGCCAGATTAAGGAATGCTTGATGGATGTAGATGACACAAGTATTCCGAACTATGATTTACCTTCGAAGATTCTTTGCAAGGTTGTTGATGTTAAGTTAAAGGTATGTTTGACTTTGACCTATACCATGTATTTGACTAATCTTTGACTTTAGGTATTTTACTCTTGTGTAAATCTCTTGCGATTTCTTCACATTTCTTCTTATTTCATTTGTAACTTTTGTAGGCATTCCCTGACACTGATGAGTTGTTTGCTGAGATTGGGTTGCTTCCATGTGTAATTGAAGACATATATGTCATCCGTTAATTTTATTTTGTTTTTATTATTTGTTGGTAAAGTTTTTGAGTTAATCATGCAGATGGTTTGGGTAAAGTAACATGTTTGGGTACTAAGGTTTAAAAGCATCAAGTTTTATGTTTGTGACAAGTTTGGGTACTAAGGCTAACTTCTGTTAAATTAGGTGAAATGACTGTAATACCCTTTGACTTCTTGAATAGTCTAAGGTTGTAAGGTCAAAGACTCAAAGGTACATTTGGTCATTTCAACCTAACTTTACAGAAAAGTTAGCCTTAATAGTTAATACCCAAAATAAAACTGAAAGCACAAACTATAAACTTTTTTACTTTTGAACCACAAACTTTTAACTCTGTTTTTTTTTTCTTTACTTTGAATTTATTTTGTAATTTGGATTATCTAGTGTGAAGAAGGTGAGGGATCAACCTCTAGAAATGTTCCTCAAAAGATTCCCGCAAATTCCTTCCGGAAGGTTCTAATGATTTCTGATTCAAGCTCGCACGGGGGATGTTGCCTACCCAAGTCACATGCTGAAAAAACTTTTCCTCCTTTGGTATGTCATAATGTCACAACTTTTTCGTATAACTTTCTTTAACATTAGTATTTTAGAGACTATAATCAATTCATTATCCGTTCAAAAATAAATAAATAATCGTTTCTTTTTTTTTTCAGTGTCTCCAGGACGTGAGTGAGGATCAAGCGTGTCAACTTTTGGCGGCTAAGGATCTACATGGAGAAACATGGTATTTCCAACATATTTTTAGCGGTAAGCCTTTTGATACAAGTCATATGAATAAAAATCATTTTTTATATAATTTAGTTACCTTTATTTATTTTTAATTGTTAGTAATGTTCTAGCGAGCGTACTTATTTAAATGAAATATGGTTCAAGACTACAAAAATTGAACATTATTTTGATCTTTTTTGCAAGTTATAACACAAATATCATTTCATTTACTTTTTTCATAATTACAAATATTTAAAAGTTTTTTATTACTTGCAAGTACAGGCGACCCCAAAAGACACATACTAGCGTGTGGTTGGAATAAATTCGCAAGTGAAAAGAAGCTTAAACCAGGCGACACGTGCATTTTTATGACAGGCTTGTAAGTTTGCGCGCACGCGTTTTTATAACAAAATCGAAACTTTTTTTACAAAAAATGTTTTACTATCTTTTTTTCTTGTGACAGGGGCCAAAATGAAATTTATATTGGTGTGCACCGAGCAGTTGGAATTCGAAAGGAGTCAACAGATCTGGCGGGACCCGCCATGCGACGTGGCGTCCTAGTCAATGCCGCTTTCGCCATTGCCACAAGATGCCCGTTTACCGTAATTTACCATCCTAGGTAAGCTTCTTTTTTATAATTTTTTTTTCTGAAAATTAATTTTTTTACTTTTAATTCCATTCAGTTTTATGAGGGGCAATCACCAATGCTCTTAACTTTTTTCACTGAAATGTAAATAGTAATGTATCATAAAATATTATTAAATTATGGTTTACTGCAGGATGTGTTCTTCTTCTTTTATAGTTCCTTATGATAAATTCATGGAAGCACAAAAAGTTAATTATTCGCCTGCAATGGGTTTTGAAATGTTTGTTGATGATGGAGGAGAAGAAGCTGAATTGAAAAAGTCAGTACTTCTTGCTCTTACTAGAGATACGGGTCGGGTAACGGGTCATTGGGTTGAAACTTGAAACGGGCCAACACTCTGCTGACCATTTTTTTAAAACACTATTAATTGTAATTGTAATAAATTAATTACCTGGTTCTATTGTATGCAATAATTAAAATTTTTTGGAAATTTTAAACTCAACCCGTTCGACCTGCTCCAATTATAAAAAAACCTGAAATGTTAATTTATAAATTTGAAGTGTTTTACAAAGTAAAAGAATGTTATCACCAGATTTACGGGGATTATAACTGCAAAGGAAGATATTGATCCTGCCAGCTGGCCAGATTCTGAGTGGCGATGCCTTCAGGTAATTCGTTGTTTTAACCGCATTTTGTATTAATCAGATATGTATTTATGCTATTATGGTAGAACAAAATAAAAAACAAATATGTTAATTGCAGTATGTATTCATCTCTTTAATGATATATTTAAAAATCTATAAGAAGCATCTTCATGATACTAATATCATATGAAAACAGAATCACCAGATAAAAAGTTAAAAATGTATACTTGTATGTGTATTCTATACTACTTTAAGTCAATGATACAGAATCTATTAAATTATATATTATTTGTTATAATTCATTGTGTTAACCACATTTTGTGTATTATTTAAGTATGTAATATGTTACCATAGCAGAACAAAATAGAAATTGCAAACCAGTATCACCCTAGTTTTAGTAGTTGAGGGTTAATTCATTAGTTTAAATCACAGTATGTTTATTTCATCTTTTTATATATTTTCTTGAATTTAAAAGAAGCATCTTTCATGATACTAATATTACAGAATCAGTAAATCAAAAGCTAAAGCTGTATGTATATTCTATATTAAGTCAATATAATAAAATATAGAGATTTATTCGGTTCTGCATCTCTAAAATTTAGAGATTTATTATATTTTCCATTTCCATCTTCATCTCTAAAATTTAGAGTTTTTGAATATTAATCCTCTAAATATAATCTCTATAACTTTTTGTAAGTATATAGAGATAAAGATGGAGAATGGGATGTAACAACAGAGTAAACATAATATAAAGATAAGTTAAGAGAATGGTGATATTTAATTATATTATAAATATGAAGATAAATAACACGATCCGAATGCTTTAACAAATGCTACATTTACATTTTTTTATAAATATTTTGTAGGTGCAATGGGATTTCATGACATCAAGTCACATGCTTCCTATTAGGGTTTCTCCATGGGACATCCAGCCTCTCAGTTTAGATGTGCCACATAAGCGGTCGTCTATATTTGTTGACCGAAAAAGGTCAATGCCATTTGAGCCCATAATTCGTTATAACCCGTTTTCAAGAACCAATGGTTAGCATTCATGTTATGGTCTCATAAATTTTTAAATAAATCTTTATTATTAGTTTATTACAATTACAAAAATTGTGACAGAAATTGATGAATCGGATGAACTGCAAAGTCTAGAGTTGACTCTCTCTCTTTTCGACCCTGGTAGTTCTTCGCGCCAAGATGAAACAAATATGGGTATTGTTAATCTACTTTGTAATATATTATATTATTTATGAATCTTGTCTAATTGTCAAATGTTTTAGGTTGTTAGTTTTGACCCATTATCTGACCCGTTTGTTTAATTTGTTAGGCGGGAAAGCGTTGGAACCAAGCGGCACATATAACTATATGCTTTGAACCGTGGTTGCACCACAACACCTAGCCGGTAGCCAACCAGATTAACCGCTTTTCTGCATTCTAGTCTCTTTTGTTTTAATTCAGTACTGAACCTCTTGTTTCATGGTTTTTATTTGGAAAACGTTTTTAATGGTTGAATTTGGGTTTATTTTCTTGGAATCAAAATGGCATTAAATTCATAATGCTTGAACATGTTATTTTATCTGGAGGTAATTTTCTCATAGTTCAGGATTTGTGTAGGTATCTTGACCATGCGATTCATCGGACGTGATCTTGTTTTGTCAATCTTTAACGATTCTGTTCAATGAAAACGCATTGAACCAGTATAAAATCCTGCATGTGCGTATGCATGATCTTATTACGGCTCCAATATTTCTATACGTGTCAAATCTAGCATCAATGATATATTCCTTTGGTATTGTCGATTTGGCCACATAAACAGGACGCTAGGCGATTGAACTGGAAATGTGTGAATTTTATTTAATTAAATAAAGGCTATTGGGTTTTTAATCGGATCAGATTAACCAGGTTGGGCTTTGGGCCCTGGTAAGTGTATAACAGAGTAGAGGTGATCAAACTGGTTTTTTTTTTTTTTGAACCGGCTCCAGTTATGGTCATCAAGAGTCAAAACCGGTTTTAGAGGAACCGGTTCCGATTCCTAACTGGTTTTTTTGTTTGTTTTGAACGGTTTTTGGTCGGTTTTGACCGGTTCCTAACCGGTTTTTGGCCGATTCCTAACCGGTTTTGGACGGTTCTTGGTGAAACCGGTTCCGGTTATGGTTATGGTTAGGTTCGGAAACCGGTATGGAACTGCTGGTTCAGTTCCACTGGTTCCGGTTCTAGAACCGGTTCTTTTGAACACCTCTATAACAGAGTAACTCAGTAGGACAGCTAGCTGAATTTGATACTGTCGTTTGCAATTCTGTTGCAAGCTTTTTTCTTTCATTCAAATAAATAAAGCCCAAATCTTTGAATATCTTTGTAGGCTACCTTTGGGCCTTCTTAAGTCCACCCCATTTTAATATTCTTATCATTACTCATTCGACATGTTTGGAGAAAGAACAAATATTATTTTATTTTGTACATAAAATTTCACGTTAGATAAGCCTAGTTTAGTAGTATGTTTATTTTACTTCTAGTTATACATATTAAAATAACGATAAAAATACTATGATAAATTTCATAAATAAAAGGGTTGAACTTGATAAGATTAAGAAAATCTTAAATGAAGTATTCTTTTATCTACTTTAAAATTAATTTTGTTATATTTAACCAAGGTAATGGCCCTAAATTTAAGTAATATTACTCTTTTATTTATACCCCACTGTATTAGACCAAAACACCTCATAAGGGAATAAATATCTATAAGTGTCTCTTAAAGACACAAGCCCTAACCCCACTACACCCAATAAATGATAAGATCCTAATTTCATCAGAATAACTTTGATAAACAACGAAAAAGCGAGTGTGCATGTCTAACCCTACACTCAATAATTTATACCAACTTTTTCTAGTGTTTTAAGGGACCATTTAGCCTTATATAAGTGCTTATATTTAATTTTTTTAAAAGTTTGGTGTCATTAGGTTATCCAACTTTTTCGAAGTTTATATACCATGAGTTTGTCGTATATCATATTAACTGATTAAATAATAGTACGAATAATTGTAAATAATACACTACATGATGATTGATTTTGAATAGATTATAGAGTTTTGGTTGATGACTAATGAGGTATGTAAGACTAATAGAAGAAAAAAGTTGATTCCTTTTACATTATTTTCTCTAACTCTATTGCAAGATAAATACTATGAAGTTGTACAAACAAACGTTAACTCTATTTTAGTTGAATAATTTACTTATTGTTGATACAACACACAACACACATGTTACACGGGCTATAAAGTAGTTTGTCATCTAAAATGAAATAGTACTATTGTGTATTGTGTATTGTGTGTTTTGTTTGTTAGTGAATTTTGTTTCGACACCTTCTATTAAAGGTCGAAGATGAAGTTAGTAATCTTCTTGGTCTACTATTTATTTATTTGTTTATTTTTAATATTTTTTTGTATGTATGGATCGAGCATATATTTATTAACTTCTGTTTATGAAAATAAAAATTTGAATACATGGATATTATAATTATAAATAAATGTATTATATTTTGTGAACGGCGTTTTTTCTCACGTCTATCCCTTACTTTCGCAGCCGTAAACAAGGTCGACTACTCGACCTTCGTGAGAATCCATGACGACACCGGATGCGCAGGAACCCCGTGGAATGGGTAAATCCAATTTGCGTAAAAATGGTTAGTCGAAATTTATGGATCCGCTAGTTGACATACAAAGTTATTGTAATTAAACTGGTATTATTACCCGCCCTACGCGGGGGATTCATAATCCTTTTTTTAAACTATGCGGTGCGCCCAGTGAGTGGGGGCTTGAGTGAGTGTGTCACGCAGGAGAGAGAGTGACTAACCTGGGTGAGTGAGAGGGTGGAAATATCCAGGTGGATGTGGGCTTGAGTGTGTAAAAAGTAGGATGTTGATATGGTGTTTTGTGATTGGCAGGAGGGTAATGTGAGATATTGTGATTGGTTGGAAAAAAAAATAAAACACGTACACTCACGCAGGTGGCTCCACTCACGCCAAACCCACTCACGCCCCACTCACGGGAGCTCGGGGCGGTGTTTGGGGCGTGATTGAACCCACTCAAGCCCCACTCATAGTCTTATAGTAATACTCTTTGTAGTGCTAGTAGCAGCGGTCTACCTATATGTTAAAGTTCCGGCTGTCCCTCAAGAAATTATGTGATCGCCTCTAATCCGTCTCCGGTCCAATTTTAATTTCAAATTTTAGTTATAAAACCACGTTGAAAATTATCCAACTAATAATATAAACCCAGTTTAAAATGGTTCAAGTCCATTATTAAGTTTTATTAGCTAACCAAACGCACCATTATCATGTATTTAACAAGTTCATTATTCATTTTAATAAATTAAACCAAACCCACCACTTGCCCATTATTTTTTTGTATTTAAAAATTTGTCTTGCTCTTTTTAACATTACCCAACCCAAAAATGACTTAAAAAAATTTCCGTCCCACATGAAAACAAATATGGTCTGTCACTAGCTGGTAGTGGTTTTTCCTAAATGCAGACCCATTTAGCATTGTCACATTAGTTTTTCACACATCAGAGTAACTCGCAATCATATATTTTTGAACACTGATAAGATTTATAACCTGTATAATGTGATGAGATAAGTCACAGTTATATATTTTTTAATATTGATAGAACCGGAGTATTAAATATACCAATGAAAAAAAGACATAAAATGAAAAGTACTTGAAGAACAAACTGTAAAAGCAAACAAAACTAAAAGAAGTTCTAAAAAATTCGGGAGAAAAATCTCTCTAAACCTTATACGGCTATTAAAATCTGAAAATAAAAAATATTAAATCAAGAATAAAAATTTCACTCCTAAGATATGAATTTAAAGGTAGGTGGGTTAAAATGGAACGCCCCGTTGGACCAAAACATCTTTTGGTTTTCTTCCCTAGAGTGTGTATTATGTGAACCACATGATGTATAGTATACACGTGTTATTAAAATATTTAGGTTTAATATCAGTCACACATGTGTTAATAATTAAATAACACATGTGGTTCAGATTTAGTTAATTGGTTCACACGATAAAAGCTTGTTCACATAATACTCATCCTCTTCTTCCCTATACTTAACTTATATTAAATGAAATGTAGATAGGCAAAAGAAAACATATTAGAAGCCACTTTAGAAGCTCATGAATTAGAATGAAGAACCGTCGTGAATCATACTACATACTCGTATATTATACGAGTTTATGGATAAGCATTATATAATTTTACAATGTATACACAAATTTACATAATTAAATTATTTTTATTAAATACAACAACATAAATCAAAGTCCATTTACATATCAGAAATCTATAAACAATTATATGTATAAGACATAATAGTTAAAGCAATTGAATCAATCCGAATGCACGTAGGAAGTTAAAAAAAAGTTTGATTCACTTGAATGTATTAAATAGATGACTCTATAAAACTAATTAGACGATTCAAAAGTATGTATAAAAAAAATCCATATATTTCATTTGAAAAAGACTAAATATATCATTATTTTAAAAAGTTTTACAAATGACATATTATGTTTAATTGAATAGATTATACTTAGATATTTTTTTATTATACGATTGAAATTAATATATTTAGTACTATAAGCAGGTGTAGTATTATATTTACTACTTTTAAGTGAGTATTATTGACGTTGTATCCAAGGTTGCAAAAGGCGCTAGGCGCTTCTAGGTCAGTCGACTGGGGAATTGGACGTAATCGGGGAGTATTCGGGTGAACTCGGGCAGTACTCAGGTGTACTCGGGTGTACTAGGAGATACTCGGACAAAACAATACCTCGGAACACCTCCTTGGAGCGAGTACTCGGCCTTGGAGACCGACTTTTGCAACAGTGCGTTGTATCATGCTCACTATAAAGTCGAAA
>WOUH02002312.1:0-20024 GCA_009936405.2 Stevia rebaudiana
ATTAAAATAATTAGTTTTATTAATGTTTTTTCATTTGTAATTTAAAAAACAAAAAAGAAAAGTGGGAGGGTAGTTTAGTTTCTAGGGTACCATTGCCATTACTTTAGGGTACTTTTCAGGGTAGTTGGATGGTTTGATGTGACATGGTGTGATTGGGTATTTTCTAGGGTACTTTTGCTTAAATACCTCACCACTCCTTGTACCCTAATCTGTGCTTGGGAATGGTTGTAACTTGTAACTAGTGAGTAAAGGAGAGAGAAATTTTTAAGGTATACTTATTTCATTATTTATGTTTAAGAAAAAATATGAAGATAAGATTTTAATATATGAGATAGAAAATGTAATGATATTTTATTAATAATTTTTTAAGCCGTTTGTAAGTAAATAAAAACGAAAAAATAATGATATATTAAAAATGTATTATTTTATTAAAGAAAATAAGAGGAAGTTAAGGGAGGCCTGAATACTCTTGAGTGCTCTTAGAGTCTCGGAAACTTACGAGTATATTGAGTCTGCCATTAAAAATAGAAGAGACTGTTTTAATGAGCTCCTCTCTTTCTTCTTTAGAAGACAAATCACAGACAGAACCAGTGACTTCATACCCTTTTGATTTCCATTCTTCCAGCCGTTGATCGATCTCCTTTTGATTTCTAGAACAAGTATGTATAACTGCACCAAATCCTGCTAATTCCTCCACTATTGCATAACTACGTGCAGGAAACAATTACAATTTAAACCCACGAGTTAACTTATAATAAGTTCAGTCCTCCAGAAATTAACTTACCCAATTCCCCTTGTGCCGCCAGTCACAAGTGCGGTCATGCCCTTGAGAGACCACCGTTGTTCTCGGCTAGTCGACATCCTTAGTCTTCAATTCTACAGGTCTCACTACTTGTGGGGTATCTATTTATTAACCAAACATTTGGATGCCGGCCAAGAAAAATTAAAATTTGGTCCATACCTTTGTTTTTATCGTCGAATTAGTTATATACTATGTTATTATCTTTGTCCACTTATAATAATTATCTAACTTCAAAGAGTGGTAAGTAAAACCAACTGAAAATTCAGCTAAGTGGTTTAAGATCTCACCTTCTAATATGGATGTAAGGGTAATTTAAATCCGTCCGGAGGCGGTTTGAAGGATATCAGGTGATGAATTCGGATATAACACAAGTTCAATTCTAACGGGGCGGAGGTTTACCCATTTCATGGGGTTTTGCATATTTGGTGTCGTCGTGATGAAAAATCCGACAATTAAAAAAAAGTAAAACTAGCTGCGAACAGTTATTTTCTAACAGGCACAAATAAATATTTTTCAACCTAAATATTTACGTACTTTGACCTTTCAAATAAATATCTTATTTGAACTGCTTGGTAGCGATAAGCCAAATTTCTACTCAAGCTTCATGATTATTAAAAAAAATTAAGAATTGAAATGTTTAGGATGATTTTTATTAAGGATGGACCAAAACAGTAAGTATTGCAAAACTTAAGAATAAAACTTGTACTTTACTCTTTTAAATATATAACATAAATACTTAATTAAATAAAAAATTTGTATTGATTATTTTGAAATTTAAATATGTTTTATAATTTAAAAAATAAAAATATAAATTCAAAGAAATATAATTTATAAATTACCATCATACGACATATATATATTACACACAATTTCTTTTTTTTTTGTTGCTTTTAATATAATTTCATTATACTCGTATTAAAGATAAAAAGAATTATGATTAAATGATGCAAACCATTTTAAAAATAATGATGTACGTAGATATATAAAATGTTTGAAATATATTTAAGTTGTGCTTTTTAGTTTTCGAACGAGAAAGTGGCTTTTATTTGAACCTTCCCTGTAAAGTAATAAAACTAAATTAGATAGGGGTGTGCACGGTTCGGTTCGGTTATTACCTAAATCTGAAACCATAACTGAAATATTCGGTTATTAGTTTTTAATAACCGTTTGGTTTCGTTTTTTTGGTTTTCGGTTTTTTGGTTATATTATCGGCTTCGGTTCGGCTTTCGGTTATTTTTGGTTTTTTTATATTTATTTTATTTTTTGTTTTTTTAAGTAACAAAACGTTAAAAATGTAAAAAACCTAGACTATTAATAGATAAATCATGAAGTGATCAATGAGACGATATGAATCAATAGTGGCGAAACATTTTTCGCCTTTATAAATTAAATCGTTTTCAACAATTTAACATATTTAATGATAAAAGTTGATGTATGAATATATAATAGTATAATTACAAAACATATAAGAACTATCTAATCATGATATATAAATCTTTAAGAGATTAGTTTATTCAATAAGTACTATAAAGCAAATAAAAATACTAATATATATACATAGACGCATATTAAATTTATATAAACACTAGTACATTTATAAAAAAAAATTATAAAAATTAGGTAGTTCGGTTCGGTTCGGTTATTTCGGTTTTTGAAAAAAGAATAACCGAAACCAAACGGAATGTTTCGGTTTCGGTTTTTTGTTCGGTTCGGTTTTTTCTTTTTGGTTATTTCGATTAACTTGGTTCTGGTTTGGTTAATTCGGTTTTTTCTCACCACCCCTAAATTAGACCATTATTTAATCGAAACTAAAGAACTTAACGAGTAAAACCCTTAACGGGTTTCCAAAGTTACATGGAAATTACGTATTAATTGTACATAGCAACCGAGGGGTTGAAACGCGTTGGGTGTCACTAAATTACAGCTTTTTTTTATATTTGAGGTTTACATGGAAGTTACGTATTAATAGATTTAGTATTTAATATTGAGACTTCCAAAGTTAAAAAGTGTACACTGTACACCAATTCCAATTATAAGTCACCGAAAATGGTGATATTTTAGAATCACTATTGTTCACATAATTCCCCATTCACGCTGGTTTCGGCACAAAAAATGTCACTGATTGAAGAGTCAAAACACCTGAGAATATCATTTGAAGATATTAAAGAAGCCACTCATGACTTCACAACCCTCATCGGAAGTGGAGGATATGGTCATGTTTACAGAGGACAACTCTTACTTTCCGGTGAAATTACAAGTGTAGCTGTAAAGCAACTTGATAACCGTCATGAACAAGGGCTCAAAGAGTTTTTAACAGAGATTCATATGCTCTCTCGCTATAAACATCAAAACATTGTTTCCCTTGTTGGATTCTGTGATGAAAAATATCTCATCTATGATTATGCAGAGCGTGGGAGCCTCGACAAGTACTTAAAACCGAATAAAACCAGGTGTCCACTCACATGGAGCCAACGAGTCAACATATGCGTTGATGCAGCCCGAGGTTTGGATCATCTCCATAACCATATTGCACAAAATCAGAGGGTCATCCACAGGGATATCAAAAGCGCAAATATTCTTTTAGATACCAACTGGAAAGCCATGATTGGGGATTTCGGACTTTCCAAAATAGGCCGTGCAAATGAAAGTGTTACTTATATTATAACCAATCCTTGCGGGACACATGGTTATTGTGATCCGGCATATGTGAATTCAGGGATCCTCACTAAAGAGTGTGATGTTTATTCATTTGGGGTTGTATTATTTGAAGTCCTATGTGGGAGACTCTGCTTCAAATATGTAAACGCTGAAGAAAAAGATCTAGCCCGATTGGCCCAAAGCTGCTACCAACAAAATAAGTTGGATCTTATTATTGATGATGATTTGAAGAAACACATGAACTCATATTCCATGAAAATATTTTCGGAGATTGCTTTTCAATGCTTGCAAGATGATCGGAAACAACGACCCTCTATGGATTTGGTGTTAAATAAACTTGAGAATGCAATGAAATTTCTGGTAAACAACATCACAACTTTCAAATCCCTATGCTAAGATAAGCAGTTCAATACACACCTTTTTGCTTGCAATATTCTTAAAAAGTGTGTTTGGTGGTACAGGAAGTTGAAGAAGCTTTGGGACTGCATGTAAGTACAAGTTTTTTGAAATCAATGGGTTATATTTTGCTTAAACTAACTATATATATAGATACATCTCTGAAAATCAGTTTGATTGTATAGGAACTTGTGGAAACTTTGCCCATGCAGGTAACTAAATCCACATATGTTTGAATGTTTAAGAGGTTATGCTGTCTATCTGTATACGCAAATGATCTAATACACTCTTCCGTGATTTATTTGGCGAAGCATTTTCATAAGGAGGCGTGTGAAATGCATGTAAGTTCATCTATGACTCTATGAGGTTCTTCTGTGACTATTTATGCTAACTTAACGAGATCAAACTCATCCATACATTTCGAAATTTGTTTGATGTCAGGATCTTGAAGAAGTAGTCGAATTGCATGTAAGTTGAAATTTTGGTTAATACGAGTAGGTTACTATGTATCTATATATGTGCAAGTTTTACTAATTCTATTTATAATTAGTTATGTACATCATACTGACACCACTGATTTCTTTGACAACTATGACAATACCCTAAATATAATTTAGAGTAAATTGTCGTTTGCGTCCTCTTTTTTCATTATACTATCTATTTGAGTCCAAAGTTTTCATTTTCATCCATTATGAGTCTGTGTTTTTCATTTTTTATCTATTTGAGTCCAAATGACTAATAACGTTAGATTTTTCTGTTAAATTCTATTAAAAAGACTAAAATGCTCATAAGGACTCAAATGGTCATTTATCAAATATAACAACTTGAGTCCCTAGGGCATTTTAGTATTTTTTTTTAATAGAATGTAAAAGAAAAATATAACTTTGTTAGTCATTTGAACTCAAATAGATACAAAATGGAAACCACATACCCAAAATGGATGAAAATATTGAACTCAAATGGATATTATGATGAAACCACAAGGACGCAAAGTAATTAACTCTGCAATTTAATTGTCACTTTATAGGATTCAATTAATAAAAAATGAAGTATGTGAAAATAAATAGATGGATTAAAAAATGGTCCTATAAATAGTTAAATTGAAAAAAAATGTCTTTTGGATGAGTGGCAGTTTATAGCATGACTGTAACACACGAGGCAAATTCTACATCGTTTTTTTTTTGTGTTTTGTTATGTCCACAAGAGAGATACGGGGTCGACACATTATCAGTGCTGGATATTAGGGGGTGTCAGAGGTGCGCATGTACATTACCTGTTTCTTCTTTATGCCCGAAATTTTCAATTTTTTTAAATATTTTATTAAAAAAATTATATATTCTATAAATTCTTTTTTATAAAAAATCATATGTAGATAAATGCTCAAATTTATTGTTAGGTGCTAAGTTTTGATCCATTTATAACCCATAAGATAAGGGTGTAAATCAATTTGTAAACCAATTGGATAAAGCCCAAAACAATTGTTGTTAACCTAATACCCAAACCCATAATATTAACAAATTAAGAATTTAGAATTCCAATCGCACCAAAATAAATCCCGCTCTTGTGCCGTCAACGACTTAATGGACTGACAATAATAACTATTGAGAATGAAGTACTAGAGAATATGGATTATGAAGATTTGATCAACACATTTGCCTCAAAGAATGCTAGGAGAGCGTCACGATTCATTTAGCTATGTGAAAGACATTAGTTTGCTACAATATTATTGTTGTGTACTGATATTGACTTATTTGATCTTAGTTATCGCTGATTTGTCAAAAAATATATATGAGCCCTTTTTCTAGACTCACACAAGGCATCCGAATCCTTAGAGACGACTGTGCACATTATAGGCGCATTGTATGTGCATACTCAATAGTTAAACATTCTCATGCGGGAAAGCTTTACCTGATACTAACTAAGTTTTTCAAGCGTTCTCTAAAAGTCACTCAAAGTTTTCTTGTCTTTTCAAAATCACTAACTTTACTAGGTGTTCTAATCTTATGTAATTTCTCTGTAATTGTTTAAAATTAATTGAGGCAACCAAAACATATATGAATCTTGATTTAAAATAAATGACTATTTTTTTCAATTAACTTGAAATTTAGGGCTACCATAAAAAACACATTCATGAAATAATAAGAAAGTTTCGTAATTGTTAGAATTTAATCAAATTGAGATAAAGTGTTAATTAAATACTAACACATATTCATATTCTTGTCGTCAATCACTTCAAAAATACTAAAAAAAAACTTTAATTACTATTTGTCTTAAACTAGAAACTTCTATGTACTTCACAGGGAAACGATGAAATCAAACAACAAATTTGGGAGAATCTATTGCCAACTGATTATAAACAATTCATATATTATTCAAACACAAACATGATGAAAACTCCTCTAGAAGATGTGATCTTCCCCAGTAAAAAGAGGGCATACTCCATTCTTTCAAGAGGCGTACTTATCAAGATCAACCATGAAGTTAACATGGTAGGTCTTTTCTTCTCATGTATGCTTTATTGCTATATTATATATTATGAGTTGCTTTACCTTCGCATTTGCATTTAAATATGTAGTCACATACATAGCTTTTTTCCTAACGCATACATTAACTATTTAAATTTATTCTTGTGGTGATTGTTAAAGTAATACATTTGATTGGTTGCATTCAGTGGTTTTGGATAACGAAGCTAAATGGAAAGAAATGTTTCATACTACCACCAACATTAGTATCTTGTGGAGAAAAATATTTAATGTTTGGCCCGACGTTACGTTCTTACGATAAAATATCTTCTACGAAATCAAGGTTGATCTTCTTTCGCCCATACATTTTATATTTTAGCTTAAAGAGAAATTGTCACAATTGCACCCATAAATAAATAAATGGCTCATATAGTATAGTATATAAGGTAGAGCTATATTAAATAAGAGGCTAATTTAAAGGCGTGTAAAAATGATTTTAAAAAAAGTAAACCGGCTCAAACGAACTTTGGTTGAGCATATTCTAGTATTATTGGAACAGCCTCGTTAAATTCGAAACTCTAAAGTTAAACCCTAAAAATAAACCATAAAAAACAATGACGAGCAGGAAGACACAATGTGCTGAAAATGTAAGTTCTAAAATTGAAAAGCTAAACCGTCAAATCTTAAACCTTAAAGTGAAACACTATAAGCTAGATCTTAAAGGTAAATCCTATAGCTAAACGTTAAACTTTAAAAGCTAAAACAAAAAAATTGAACTGTTAGAATACTGAAATCTAAAGTCGGATTAAACAGAGAGTGCCAGAATACAAGTACTTAAACATACAATTGGTATGAACCCTAATTTTTTTTATAATAAAACAACAAAGAAACACAAAGCAGGAATACAAGTACTTAAACATACAATTGGTGGGAACGGTTACTATCCTCCCTAATATTCAATCCTAAATTCTTTAAACTTTGGCGCTACAACTTTGGGACAATTGGTAGGGTTCGTATCACGCCCAGACAAACGACTTGTCCTCAAGATGAATGTGATAGCTGTTGTGCCAAACGATCATCCATTTGATTGTGGGTTGACCTGTTTTATCTACCCCTTCGTGAGCTAAGACGGAACATGGATGTAAGTGGGTTGACGAGTTGCATTTTTAACGTTTTGTTATTTAAGAAACAAAAAAACAAAATAAAATATAAAAAACCGAAAATAACCGAAAACCGATAAGAAAATCGAAACCAAACTGTTATTAGAAACTAATAACAGAATATTTCGTTTACGGATACGATTTTAGGCAATAACCGAACCAAACCGTGCACACCCCAACCAGAAGAGCAAAAGGTGTGGTGGGTAACTTTGGAACCAATAGAAAACGGGTACTACCCCATGGGTAGTAAAACCATAATCGCTCCATAAATGTTGACTTGTTTATTCCTTTTGGATGAAGGTCTTGCAACGTGGCCACTAGACTTGTCCCATCCTGTGGTGAAGTTGGTGGTTTGACCGTCAACCTACCTTTTCTTGAGCCCAAAATCGGTAAAACCCCGAAAGAAAATATAGAAATTGGAATTTGGAATTCAAAATCAACATCTGTTTGTTGTTTGTTTTTCTGGCCAATCTTCCTGTAAGCAGTTACGTTCCACATATATTATCTTACATTCCCACCGGCTTCAATCTTCAATTGAACACTGTCTCGTCTCTTGTATTCCGCATGATCTCCGATTTTCAATTGACCACAGAAAACATTCTTCGACCGATCTTAGTCAATACTTGGGCAATCGTCTAGGCAGTGCTCCTTCTCAACCCGTCCCGCATCAATTGCTATTGCAACCAATATACGTTTAAATAGTTCAAAAGTTCGGTTTGGGCGAGATGCCACCCAACCCACTTGGTAATTTTAAAATGAAAAAACAAACGAGACACCTTTTAACCTGTATCCTTAGAGCTTGTAGATTTTAATACAAGAAACAAATGGGATACCTTTTTTGGATGCATTTTAAATGGAGGGTTATCTTTGAGATTGTTATACTATCTTCTTGCTAATAGCCCCCCAATTGGCTCGTAGATATTTTGAGTAAATTTCTTCCGATCTTCATCATCTTTTTAACAGTAACCGCCATCTCCAATCATATGAGTTTTGATTACTTCAATATCATCATTTAAGGTTGCTAAGATGGCGTCTAATCATGTAGCAATGGTTGATAACTGGGCAGCGGTATCCGAATTCCGGGTTTTAGTCGCCATTCACTTCGAATATAAAGAAAATATGTGACTCTGTTATTCCCTGTTTTTCAGCCACTTTCCCACGACTTGATTGAAATTGGTGCCCCAAATTTGCTAAATAATTTAATTGCCGCTCAAACTAAAGGATCCATTGAAAATTATGAATTGAAATTCAAAGTCTCATAAAAATTATATCATTATCTTTAAAAGTTAAACCTTGAACTAAACTTCAAAGCTAAACTATCAAAGTTAAACCCAAAGAGTTAAACTAAAAGCTAAATTAGAAATCAAAACTTAAAATCTAAACTTTAAAAGCTAATTTAAAAATCAAAACTCAAAAGTTAAATCATAAAATTTAAATTCAAAAGCTAAACATAAAAGCTAAGATCGTAGAGTTCAACGAGACGCTTTCAACGCTGTTAACATGAGTTGAATCGAAGCTCATTTGAGGTGGTTATAAGCTTTTCTAAAGTATCTGAGAGCATTCACATCCCGTTTTTTATCCTTACTCCTTGTAATTCACTAAAAATCATTACTTTTTTCACTCCTTATAATACTTTTTTATACCTTTATCATTACATTTTTTCTCTCCTGCACTCACAACCACTATTAAAAAGTATTAAAAAATAAATAGGGAATCCATACACCTCAAAAAAAAAAAAAATTCAAACTTACAAATTTTCTCACAACCACTCCCAGATTTTCTCTCACTTTTCTTACAATAAGCTCCATATTTATTCGAACTTTTTCCATAACATCTATATATGACGCGAGTTTAGTTACCAAGGATGGTTATATGTCTGATATTGCCTTTGATACATCATACAAGATACGATGTGTAAGATTTAGCAACTTTGATGTTACACACTGAAGTAACAGTTTAATGTTATTGTATCGATTTTCTTCAATCAGTATGGTTACCCGTATGATACTTGTAGTGTACTGCTGTGAGTTGTGACTCCTTGAAATACATCTAACATAGAAAAATATGTTTAAGCATAAACTTTAAAATATTAAATATGCTCCGTATATAGTATTTTTTTTTTTGTCTCTTTGTATGATACTGTTACACCAAATGCAGAACTAAAAATGTATTAAGCCTATCACTTTCAAAGGCAGTTGAAATGCATATCGATGTTCCGTATGGTCTTTGTTCAACAAATACACCCTATGGATGCTATCTTGTTTACAAGATGCCACAGGACTTTTTCTATGAAACTATGATACAAATGAAGTTAGGGAACGATAGTGTCTTACAAGGCCAACACCCTGGCATAATTGCGTATTTGAGTATTCCTCAAAGCCATGTAGCTGGACCGGATGGTGTATATAGATTTTTTGATCCGAAAAACAATCAAAATGCCATACAATTGCCAATAAAGAGACAAGATGGCTGGTTGGAAATTAACATGGGGAACATTTCAGATATTCACTTGACGAACACGCAAGAGGAATGGTTTGATTATTTTCAGCAATGGTATATGCTATCTATCATAACAACAAGATGATAAACAAAATTTTCTACTTTTTATAATAATTTCTATATTTATATTTTCAGGGGAAAAAGCACGTGGAAATCGTGGTTTCCTCCATCTATCTGTGACAATGAGCTTGATAAGAGTGGAAATAAAACCTTTACCTTGGACCCTCGGTATTTCTCAAGCATCACCATATATATGTGGCCCCTTTGCAACGCCAAACGAACACCAAACCTTATTTTGCAAGGTATTGAGTTTCGGCCTCTGTAGAATTCATATATTCCTTACAGAAACTTCATATCTCATTTAGTCAGATAGATCAATCTATTAGTATATATTATTGGTATATATATATTTAGGAGATATATTTCAGGAGATGATTGTATAGATCAAATTATGTATCAAATCATGAAGATTTAATTATCTAACGTGATATATTGTTGGACGAAAAAAATATAACAACTCCTTGTGTAAGAACTCGAGAATCACACTTAAATGAAGTTTACATATTTCTCATTTATTCCTAGTTATTATTTTATAAATGAATTGTATCATCGAATCACAAATTTATTTCCCTCTTTCAAATGAGTATAATGAAAAGGAGGAAATTAATGATTCTGCAATTAATTTAAAAAACTAATAATGTATTAATAAATGACAAATGTTTGAAGTTTACTTAACTGCTGGTTTATTGGTTCTCGCATGCATATGGCGCCCGGTTCTTAAACAGCCCAAATATAAGTGTTTTATAGCTTAAAATGACTACAAAAAGTGGACACTCATTTGTTGATAAGAACTAAGTAAGATAACTCAAAGGTACTTTGGGGTGCAATCCGGGAGGTTACCGACCCCTAAAAATGCGCTAAAACGCGCAAAAAATAATCTGGACAACAGTCTACGCCCATTGAGGGTTGTTGGACGGACGCTAGCAACCGTAGGCTATTGCCTGGGCGTAGCCTACTACCCCTGCAACACCATTTTGGCCATTTTTCGAGCTGTAAGCCTCTGTTTTTGCCCCGGATCGTCCCGTTTCATCCGGGACTTAACCAACTCATTCCAGATACTTTTAAATTGTTCTTCCAACATAGAAAACTCAATTCATAACATATTTGATCTGGAACACGCTTAAAATCCTCACAATTGCGCGTTGTTCCTTTGACTTTTGCAAGTCAACACAACTTGACCAAATTGGTCATTCCACCATCAATTAGCATTATATATCAACACCCTCCATCGATTAGCAACACTTATATACATTCACACTCTTGTGATCTACCTGTAAGATTCATACAATCGGATTGTGCATACTGCATACCCTTGTGCATCTAACTGATTTCCACCACAATCTGGCTTTGTGCACACCCTTGTGCATTTATCTAATTTCCATCAATTACCAATGTCTACACCACTTGTAGATCATCTTAGGGATTACTCCCTTTACTGTTCACGCTCTCGTGAACCGATATTAGCTACCGGTTCATGGGCTCACACCCTTGCAAGTCATCATGAACCATAACTCACCACCGGTTCATATCCACATGAACCATCCACTTTGATTCAGTTTCACCAAGCTCACGACAACTGTGAATCAAAATCAACTACATTGAATCAAGCAACGATTGGGTTACTTACCACAAACCAACGTGCGTGCTATTTAGCTACTTCTTTCATGAGTCTTATGAGTCTTATGTGTTTCGTTTTCACCTTCACCTCCTATTATCAATTCATAACTAGTTTTAATCACATATTCGATCATGAGGAAATTCACATAATTTTGACCCGTTAAACACGTCATATCAATCCAAGTATTCAAACATTACAATTCATGCAAATTTCATATTGATCTAGCTATTATCAATTACCCACATGAACACATAATCACGATCATCAATCTAACGCCACTACTTGTGTTTAATTATTCATTTCACACATGTTACTATGTTCAACATGTATATAAAATACATCAATTTCAAAGTCTCATAATTCATTATTCAACATATGGCACATAAGGACTCCACTTCCTATATTTGTACCCAAACCCCTGTTTTGACCCGTTATCACAAATACATGCTCAACTCATTCGTAAGTATCTTACGACACTTCTAACAAACTCATTTACATGTAATTAATCAGCTATATCAAGCATACGTGTTCATATAAACACTTGACCTAAATCAAGATTATAAACTTTCAATTCTCACAGTTGCACATCTGTGCAGCAGCTGTTCAAGATGCATTTTGACCAATTAAGTCTACATGTTCAAATATGAATTGTAGAATACTCAGAGAGCTTTCAACCATATAAGATAATCCCCAATAGGAGTTACGGTTGATTATATACAACGTTTATAAAAACATATCAGCAATTGTTTTTTTACAAAAACAGCTTGCTGAATTATCCGTATCACTACTGAAATCGTCTGTTTTGACCATCTTAACATTTGATTCATATTTTCATGTTCAAATAAGAAATGTAGTACATTCAACAAGCTTTTGAGGCATATAAGACATATTTTCTAATGAGGTTTCGACAATTGTATACGGATTTTACAAAATAGGGCAGCAATCAAATTCACTTCGAATCAGCACCAAATTTCTCTTTTGGTTCGAGCATTTTAACAAACACTTGGTGTACATAAACTTATAAATTCCTGAATAATCATATAATATACAACAATTCGACCATCATGCATCAGAACAACCATTTAACACTAATTTCTAGTGTTTAGACGCTAATTCACACAAAGTCCTATGTTTATTAAGCATCTAACATATCAATTTCATCATTGCATTGTTGATTCTTAAAACCCAAACCAAAACTCATCAAGAACTCATCTCAAGATCAATTTAAGCATATAGATTCAGTTACCTAGTGATTAGAATGCAATATGAAAGATGATTTTGATCTAGAGTACGAATTTGGCTTCAATTTGATGATGAATTTGATCAAAATCTTGAATTCTAATGAACCCTAAGTGCTTCCCTGCTCCTATTCGTCGACCTCTCTCCTTTTCTTTTGATTTTCATATTTACAAGTTTTTATGTTCAATGTACACATTTAACCCTCAAGTTTCAAGTTTAATCCATTGCCAATTCTAACCCCTCAACTACTAGTTACACTTAACTAGTTTAAAACACATTAATTCACCCAACTAACTTAACCCAATTAGTCTTTTATTTACTCCTAATTATTATTATTTCATAAAGAAATTTTGTTTTGAACATTCATTTAATATTAATTAGGTTTAATACGCGATTAATCATCGTTAAAATGCAGAAGTGGTTCTCATTTGAACCTTCCCATTGTTAACCATCATATGCTTTTGTCAAATGGCAATTAAAGATATTTCAAATAAAAATAACACTTTTAGTGTCTGTTTGGTATGAGATAAATGGATGGTGGAATGGAATGGATCACTAGCATCCATTTGTCTTGTTTTATTACCAATGGTAATGAAATAAATCATTACTTGATGTTGTTTGGTTGGTAGAAAAATATAAAGGAATAAAATATAATTCATGAGTCGGTTCATTGTTAGGATCATGGTTCGGGTTATGATTAAGGTTGTCGGTCGATTCATGGTTCTGGTCATGGGTCGTGTGTCGTAGGCCATGGTATGGCCTGTTCATGGGTCGGGTTGTTTGTTGTGTAATGGTTTAGATTATGGATCGGTTCATGTGTCGAGTCATGGGCTAGGACATGGTTTGGAACATGGGTCGGGTCATGGCTTGAGAAATTTTTAGGTCATGGGTTCAAGTTCTGGGTCGGGTCAGGAGTTTTAGTCTTGGTCGGTTCAAGGGATCGAATCTAGGTTTGGGTCGTGGGTTCTATTGGGATTTCGCGTATAAGATTTTTTAATAAAACTCATTTTTTTATAATTACTGTAACTTGATTTAAAACTCCTTTTAAATCTCAATTAATCTTATTAATTTATCAAGTCAGATTTGCGTGTACGGAAGCGTGTTGATTACAGTAAATTATCGTTTGAAAACAAATCCCAAAACAGGAATCCAATTACATGCCGTTTAAACAATAATACAAACACAACCATAGGGTGTTTAGAGATCGACATTTAGGAAGAACACCAAATAGACACGATGGATTCAACAATTGTCTCACTAGTGACTTCAATCCACGATTCGTCCAAAACTCACAATTCGTCTCACGAAAGGTGAAACCAACAGCAGATCTAGAACCAAGACGCTCTGATTCAACAAGATCTATACGGTGAGGCGGCGACGGGGCGGCAACCGGCGGCGATGATTAGGATTCTGACGATAACCTCTTCCGGCTATCTAGGGTTTCGACGGCCAGACTGAACTCCAAAAATTATTCGGCGACTGGTCCAGTCTTTCTCCGGTGGCTCTCAGACGACTACTTCGACGGTGATGGTGATACGCGAGTCGGCGGTGGCCGGCCGGCAGTGATGTTGACGACGGTAATGGAGTTGGTCGATTAGGGTTTCAGAGAAAACTGATTTTCTTTGATTTTTGATCTGTTATAAATGAGCCTAAGCAGCTCATTTATAATTAATCTTATTTACCGATTCTCCCCTGTAACTTGTACAGTTAAAACCCCAAAGAATAATTAACTATATATTTATTCCCTTTTTAATTATTATAGATAATTCAAATTTGAAACAATATCTATTTATATATTAATAATTAATAGATAGTTCGAATTCAAAATTTAAACAATATATATTTAAATTAATTATCAAATAATTATTTTCTTTTCACATTTGTACCTTTATGATTTCACAAATAATAACTACCACTTTATTATATTATTTCATAAATAATGAAATCCCTATTTATTATTTCACAACTAATAATATCACCATTTATTATTATTTCATAAATAATAATAAATCATAAGTTCTAGTAACCGCATATCGTGAATCTATTAACATCTAACAACTTTAGATATTAGATTAGTTGTTTTCCAAAGTGTAACTCTTTAGATCATAACTTTCATTATTAACGTTGACTTTTATCGATGATCGGACATCCAATATCCAACAGACTCCCACTTGGACGATTCATTGACTAAGTAGTTCAACGTAAAATGTTGGACACCTCACCTCATTTCACTGTCCCTAACAAGGTATGACTTCTTATGGTCTTTTCCAAACTTTCCTTCTGAGTAACTCTTTACTTAATTGAAGTTAAACCAAGGTATTCCTGATCTTACATATAACCCTTTCATATAGATATTCTTTGAACATGAGACATGGATCAACATTCATTCTCATATTGTGTTCAAATATTCTATTTCTCGTACCCAAGATAAAGTGGTCTAACAAGCTACTCTTAGTTAGCACGGCCATGCATTTACACCAGCTTAAATCAACGAGGGCGCCTAAATATCTTTCTCTTATTGATATAAGAGCATGAAATCCTTTTGGTTGCATACATGTCCCACATAATCTTAGAACCGTTCCCAATCGTTACCCTTATTGCTGCCATTTTCATATTAGCGTTAGATAAGATCAAAGAACAACTTTTGACTGATGTTAGTTCTAATATCCACATTAGGTCTAAGGATATATTGATCATACCCTATTCAAAACTTCTTATGAATATGATATATGAAGATCGTTTTGAAACGAGTTACGTCAGACATCATTCTCTAATGCATGTCTATGAATCTTGTGCTCAACCGTTTGAGCCTTTATCTTATAAACCAACGAAGTATTCAAATAGTATTTATTCAGATTCATTCCCACGAGTCTGATCGACTACGAACATTTAGAACTCTATGTTCAAGGATAACTAAATTGTACTAAATTCGAACTCATAAACATTTATTTATGAAGCCTCTAACCCTTTAAATCTAAATACATAGTTAATGTTTCTAATTACCGTTCGTTAAGCATCTTTATACTAAAGTAAATCAGACTCTTTGTCTAGCATATCTATCATCCATTCTTTAGCTTACATGCTCATATTTAGCTTAAGACATGGATTTAGTGAATTGGCTTGCTAGATTCTGATTTGGTGAATTTTATTTATAACCATGTCTCTTTCCAGTTCTCTAACTTTATGCTTATGCTTTAGTTATAACTATGATTCCTTAGCCTTAGTTGCAGGATCATTCGGGTTATACTTTATCTCGACCTATTCCTTAACACCAGGAATCCTTTCGAGATAATTATTGAACTCTTTCCTTAAAGCATACGGATGCTTTTCATATTTCAACTATCATTAGCATACTGCCTCATGATTTGAAATACTTTAGGTGATAATTTCACCTTCCATAAAGTTATCTAAGATTGTTTCTTCAATCTCTTTGAAATTAGCAACTGTTACCAATTTCTTTTATCAGTGTCATTAATTTTAAAGAATAAAGTTATTATCTATTTCGCTTGACATCACATGTTTGACCTTTATTATAGAAATATTTTCCATAATTGGTTTATCATTCCAAAACACCTTTTAGAACTGACTGCTTTCTATGCATTATTATAGAAACATTTTTCTATAATTGGTTTGTCATTCTAAAACACCTTTTAGAATTGACTAGGCTTTATAGAAACAAACCCTTTTTTTATATTCGGTATTTCATTCTAAATACATCTTTTAAGAATTGACTATGCTCTAGCTTGCTTTGTCATGTATATGTACAAACTGAACATCTTCCCCTTTTGATCAAACTAAGCTCTTTAGTTTTCTTTCAAATTGAAGATTTCATGTATTACTATGTCTTTAGTAACCCATCTTGGCTTTAACCAAACCTTTTATACTTTAGCAGGATTTCAAAACTCCCTAATCACTTGCATGAATGCCTTAGTGAGGTATTCTTTTAGCAATATAGTTTTTATACTTAACTAGATATATGTTCAGTTACTCTTTACTAACAGAACTCGTAGAATCCTTTTAAACTTTAAAAGCGAATCTTTAAGCAAATGTATCTAATTTAGATAGGTATCTAGATATGATTATACTTTGCTTTTAAAAGCTTGCAAGTTGTCATCCATATTGATTTTATTACTGAAAATTGTCTAATTTTCATAATTCGAAAGAAAAATCATAACAAATCTCATATCTTTGTTTTCATATCTGCGTCCATTGTAATGTGTGAATTTCACAAATAATAATTACCACTTTATTTTATTATGTCATAAAGAATTACATCCCATTGTATTATTTCACAAATAATAATATCACCACTTATTATTATTTCATAAATAATAATAAATCGTGAATTCTATTTTCCGCATATTATGAATCTATTAAATCTAATAATTTTAGATATTAGATTAGTTGCTTTCCAAAATGTAACTCTTTGGATCATACCTTTCATCAGTAACGTTGACTTTTATCGATGATCGGACATCCAATATCCAACAGGTTCAAGTCATGGTCGGGTCATGGGTTCGAGTCATAGGTTGTTGGGTCGGGTTATGGGCTGGGTAATGTGTCATGTTATGGGTTGGATCATCCCTTCAAGAAAGGAAATAAAAAACACTTATTATCAAAGGAATGAAAATTATTAAAAGAGAAGGAATCATATTCCTTTGTATAACCAAACATGTTTTATATCATTTCAACGTAATGATCCATTCTATTCAAGCCTCCATTTATACATACCAATTGCTACCTTAGGAAAAGAAGAAACAATGTATGCATAATGAAACGAATACATATATATATATATATATATATATATATATATATATATATATATCTACGGTTGAAACTAATCATACAAGGATTGATATGTAATCATATTATAATTTTGAGTTTAAAAGTGCCATGTTTTATGTAGAACTATATGGGTTATATTGGTAAATTTTGTAAAGTCACGTATGTTGTTAGCGTTAACAGTCAATATATAGTTGTTTCATTGAATCATCATGACTGAGTTATGACTGTTGGTATTTTATATACACAAGTTGGATGTCGATGTTAAACATTAGAGTCAGGGTGAAAACATTCTATGTTTATGTACTCCAGAATTCAATGAAAACATAAGTTGATTAAGAAGTTGCCCACCAACACAAGGCCACCCCTAAGTAGAGATGCGTTATAAAACCATTTTGTGATCTCAAATCGGTTTCAAGAAATCCGACGACTAATTCCGGTGAATTTTCCTTCTCTTAAAGTTTCGATTTTATAATAAGTATTTATGCGGAAATTATCACTGATTTTGTTCATATATACCAATTCTGAGGATCGTCCGACTTAAACATGATATTAATAGATTAGCTAAACATAGACATGATTATAAAGACTGTACGTGGCGTTGGTTCACCAAGGTCAGCATACTTTCGTATAGATTGGTCTTAAAAGCCAATTCTAGGCAGGGCTTGGGCTTTCCAGCCGATATACAGTCTTTAATTTAAAATAAATTGATGGCAGCAGGCATAGATAAACAACAATATATATATATATATATATATATATATGGTTTAGGTGGTTTCTAGTATGTGGTAATTTGAACTTATGTTGTATTTGTTATGATGTTTGGGTAATCCTATTTTGGTATTTGTGTTAGTTTGATTTTGGTTATTACATTGTATGGTGTAGAACACTTGATTTTCGGCTAATATATTTAATGTAAACAAATGTATATACAAAAACATTAATATATCTAATGTAAAAAAATGTAGAGTAATGATACGAGTGTCGTATCATTATATTACAAAACACCAATGTCATATATGAAAATCAAGGTCGAAAATAAAAAAACATTTGTTTTTTTATTGCCATTGTCGTATATGGATGGCATACATTAATGTAATTATAATGAGTGACGAAAAAACACACTACATTTATTGGGGAAGCGTACATGCTATTGTTATCTGCAAATAAGAAAAAGAAATACACAACCATGCAGACAATATATATATCCCATACAAAATACATTCAAGTACAGTTCATACATCATTACACCAACTACATCAACATACAAAATACCATTGTTTTTAGGAAATTGTTTAGCATAAACCTATTATCACCATACCTAACATCAAACTATTAAAACACAAAATACCATTGTCTTTGCCAAAATACCTAACATCCAACTATTTTTGGAATATTAAAAAAAGATAACTATGGTATATAAGCAACAGTTTAAAATATGCAAATCAAGAGTATGTAATCACCAAAAATATATTGATGTTAAGCATGGCATACAAAATAAATACACAACCGTGTGTGCTACTGATCTTCTGCACCTTCCTTCCCCTTTCCTTTGTAGTTGCAAGAATCATGGTAACCGTACTGATTGCATGTACGACAAAGTCTTGGGGCTTTCTTGGCTGTTTCCACCGCTTTTTCACCAGGACCAACTAACCTTTTATTGGTCCCACACCCCTTGTTCCTAATGCCTTGCGGGGCAGAAAACTCGCTTTTACAATCATCGGGGTCACCAACAAGTTTCTTAAGCACCTAAACACGTCATTCTGTAGGCTTCAACTCTACACCATCAGATAGCACTTCATACTTGATTTCTTTTATTTTTTCAGCAAAACAATTTAAAGCTTCAACACGACCAGATAGATGGTCAACATTCACACAATCTAATACCTCGTTCTTTATAGATGACAATTCAGAATTATCAGCAGATGGGCGATTTGAGATGATGTAAACTTGGCTTGGTAAAGCTTGTTTATGCCAACGCTTTAGTACATACCTATAAGGGATAGCAGTAACTTTACTAATCCTGATGACCAAAAAGATGTGGCGACACAAATAGCTAGTACGGGTGAAACCATTACAAGAACACTCAAAAGAGTTGTCGTGTTTGTGAGCAAGCACCTTGAAAAATCTTAATAAAGAACAATAATAATAATTATCTAAAAAAGCTTCAATGATATTAAGAAAGGGTCAAAGGAACAACCATGAAACTCATTGACATAAATATTCCATACTAAAGCGTTACTGTCTATCGGTGTACGTTATCTAATGCATCGTCAAGAGATGCAAATATTATCATAGTAATTGTAGAACTACAAACAAGGGTATATTTAGGTCTGCCCTCTTTC
>WOUH02002325.1:0-20021 GCA_009936405.2 Stevia rebaudiana
TCACAGGTTTTGATATCATGATTAAAACTGTTAACCTTGTTTTAATTGAAAGACCACAATACCATTTGTAAATATTATGGAACGTGTAACATTACAACGTCTGTTATTACCATAAAAGTTCTGGCACCGAAACAGATAAACCTTTGCCTCCATATAACTATCAATAAAATATATAATGATCGATACTAATGCATACGCATAACTGTATGTATTACCGCATGGGGTTTATCAGTCCTAGTAGTACTACCAATTATTACCCCGTCACTCAGTGTTAACCGGTCTAGTATGAACATTGAGGACTTTTGCTTGGTATATTTATAATTTTTGTAATAACGAGTAGTCATTGTTTCTTATTCTTGATATGTATATGTAATCTCCCCCATATTGTAAACCAGTAAAACGTTAATTAAACAGGGGCCGTGAGACTCACCTAATAGACGGAGTAACGGTATAGAGAATAAGAGAATCAGCAATCCGAGGCTACCATGTGTCGCTGAGTCAGTGGGTTGGGTGCTGCCACGTTGCCCAGTGAATGCCACGATGTCTCTGGTGTTTCCATGTGGGTCCTGAACCTCCCACGTGGTGACACGTGTCCCCTGAAGCTGATTCGGTGCGACTGGTTAACTTTAAATCGCGTTTCCCGCTTCGTTCAGACTCCGTTCGTGCCCTGTTTTCGCCTACGTTCACGATTTTCCATTTCCTATCTAACCCCATTGGTTTCACATCCTAAGGAGGTGTCAGGATTTTAGGCCTATGGAACGTTGCATCGTTTTGCGTATATCTTTCAAACCTATTTAACCCCATTTCCTACGTTCACGGTTTTCGCCTATGTTCACGATTTTCCATTTCCTATCTAAACCCATTGGTTTCACATCCTAAGGAGGTGTCGGGATTTTAGTCCTATGGAACGTTGCATCGTTTTGCGTGTATCTTTCAAACCGTCGCTCGTATTGAAATTCTGTATACACTCAATTGATTCGAAATATGTGTTAGAACATAATAAGAATATTTATTTCATATAAATATCAAATTACAAATGGCGTACCGCCGGATTACAAATAGTCAAAGGCCGAAATCTGATCGGTTGACTGCCGGAAAACGGCTAGTTGTTATAGTCTCCTCGTGTTATTGAAATTTCATCCCGAAATTTAGAGTTTGCTATTCCGTTCCTGGAATAAGTGGGGATACTTTTCCTTCATGTGATCTTCACGTTCCAGTGTATATTCTGGACCACGCCGTGAATTCCATCTGACCTTTACTATTGGAATCTGTTTGTTTTTTAGATGCTTGACTTCCCTGTCAAGGATTTCGATTGGCTCTTTGATGAAATGAAGTTTATCATCAACGCGTATTTCATCCAGAGGAATGATTAATGACTCATCCGCAAGACACTTCTTTAGATTGGAGACAAGAAAATGTCTTGTATTCCACTAAGTTCTTGCGGTAGTTTGAGTCTATAAGCGACCAGACCGATTCTTTCAAGAATCTTGAATAGTCCGACATACCGTGGCGCTAATTTTCCCTTCTTTCCAAAGCGTACAACCCCTTTCTAGGGTGATACCTTTAAAAGAACCTTATTGCCGATATCAATCTCAAGAGGTTTCCATCTGTTGTCAGCATAGCTCTTTTGACGGTCTCTTGCAGCCTTGATGCGTTCTCGGATTTTGAAAATCTTATTGGTTGTATCCTGAATCATCTCAGGACCAGTGATAGTTTTCGGAAGTTGAGTATCACCTACCTCCGCCCAACACAGCGGAGATCGGCATTTCCTACCGTATAATGCCTCGAACGGAGCGTATTGGATGCTGGTATGGTAGCTATTATTATACGAGAATTCCACTAACGGAAGATAGATATCCCAACTGCCGCCAAAGTCTATTATATAGGCTCTTAATAAATCTTCAAGAGTCTGTATGGTTCATTCCGTTTGGCCGTCAGTCTAGGGATGATAAGCCGTACTCAGGTTTAAGCGCGTACCCAATGCCTTTTGAAGTGTCTGCCAAAATCTAGATGTGGAGCGACTGTCCCTATCGGAAATAATTGATACGAGTACACCATGCCTCGTTACGATTTCTTTGATATAGATTTTTGACAGAGTTTCCATTTTGTAATCCTCACGTATGTGTAAGAAGTGGGCCAATTTGGTCAATCTATCAACAATGACCCAAATCGTATCATGACTGCTTGAGGTTCGGGGAAGTTTCGTTATGAAGTCCATGGAAATCTGTTCCCATTTCCACATCGGGATTTCCGGTTGTTCCAACAATCCAGATGGTTTCTCGTGTTTGGCTTTTACTTTTAAACGAGTTAGACATCGATTTGTATAAGCGGCGATATCTGCTTTAAAGTTCGGCCACCAGTAATGTTCTTTAAGATCGTGATACATCTTAACAGCTCCAGGATGTATCGAGTATTTGGACTTGTGGGCCTCATCCAGAATGAGGTTTCTTAAATCACCGAATTTCGGAACCCAAATTCGGTTCATGTAGTAACGAGCTTCATTGGGTTTAACTTCCATATGTTTATCCATCCCTCGCAGAGATTCGCCTTCGAGGTTGGGTTCCTTAAGTGCCTCGAGTTGTGCTTCTCGGATTCTGGTTGTTAAATCAGATTGAATAGTCATGCCTAAAGCACGAACTCGTAAGGTTTTAACTAGTTCCTTTCGGCTTAAGGCATCGGCCACTACGTTGGCTTTACCCGGTTGATATTTGATCTCACAGTCGTAATCATTCAACAGTTCGACCCTGTCTCATGTTGAGTTCTTTTTTATCAAATATATGTTGGAGACTCTTATGATCGATATAAATCGTACACTTTGTACCGTATAGATAGTGTCTCCAGATCTTGAGAGCAAAAATTACAGCACCCAACTCTAAATTATGAGTGGTGTAATTCTTCTCGTGAATTTTGAGATGTCGAGATGCGTATGTGATAACCTTGTCATTTTGCATAAGCACACATCCCAACCCTTGTCGTGAAGCATCACAATAGACGACAAATCTTTATGTACCCTCCGGAAGAGATAAGATTGAAGCAGTACATAACTTTTGTTTCAACAATTGAAAGGCTGATTCCTGTTTTTCGCCCCACTCAAACTTTTTGCCCTTCTGAGTGAGAGTCGTGAGTGGTAATGCTATCTTCGAGAAGTTTTTAATGAATCGTCTATTGTAACCGGCTAAACCCAAGAATTGTCGGATCTCGGTTGGCGTTTTTGGCACTTACCAATTCTTGACTACCTCTATCTTTGCGGGATCAACATGTATTCCTTTTTCACTGACGATGTGACCAAGGAACTGAACTTCTCGAATCAAGAACTCGCATTTCGAGAATTTGGCATATTACTGTTCTCTTCTAAGCAGATCCAGTATCTTTCTCAAATGTTGTTCATGATCTTCTTGCTTTTTGGAATAAATGAGAATATCGTCAATGAATACGATAACAAGTTTGTCTAAATAGGGTTTACAGACCCGATTCATAAGATCCATGAATACTGCTGGGGCGTTCGTTGCCCAAATGGCATAACTGTGAATTCGTAATGCCCGTATCGAGTTCTGAAAGCGGTTTTTGGAATATCTTCTTCATGAACCCGCAACTGATGATAACCAGACCTTAAGTCGATTTTTGAATAATAACGCGATCCTTGAAGTTGGTCGAATAAGTCATCGATTCTGGGAAGTGGATACTTATTCTTGATTATGAGTTTATTCAACTCTCGATAGTCGATGCACATCTGAAAGGATCCGTCTTTCTTCTTAACAACAGAATTGGAGCTCCCCATGGTGAGAAGCTCGGCCGAATAAATCGCCTATCAAGGAGTTCCTGTAATTGATTTGATAATTTCTGCATTTCGGATGGCGCTAACTGATAAGGTGTCCGTGCCACTGGTCTAGCTCTAGGAATTAAATCAATTCGGAATGTAACCGATCGCTCAGGTGGTAGCCCTGGCAACTCTTTCGGAAATACGTCAGGATATTCTCGCACAATCGGTACGTCCTCGAGCTTCTTCTCTTCGGGCTGTTTTTCAGTAACATGTGCGAGGGTTGCATAATACCCCTTTCGTAGATTTGAGCTTTCATACAAGAAATGAGTTCAAATTTCGTGTTTGCTCTTTCTCCTTGGACGGTTAGAATTTCTCCGTTCGAAAGCAGAATATGAATGATTTTCTAATGGCATATGATCTCTGCCTAATACTTTGATAACTAATCCATGCCAATGATAATGTCTAAGCTTCCGAGTGTAACGGGGAGTAAATCAATTGGAAAGGTATGATCGTTAAGGATTAGGTTACAGTTTCGACATACTTTATCAGTTTGGATTAATTTGCCTTTTGCTAGTTCTATTGTATACAGGTATGTTAACGGGAGAGGTTTACTATCAAGTAAGGAGCTAAATTCAATAGATACAAAGCTCGTATCTGCTCCCGTATCAAATAAAATAGAAGCATACTGATTATTGATATGAAACGTACTTGTGACGTGGTTGGGGTCGTTCCTTGCTTCTGTGGCGGGAATCATAAACGCTCTTCCCTGGGCTGTGTTGCCTGCCTGGTTGAGCTTTGGACAGTTTCTCTTAAAGTGGCCCGTCTCGCCACAATTGTAACATGCTCGGCTGTTGCCGGTATTGGGTTTAACGGTCTCGGTTTTTTGATTGTTGGTGGAAGTGTTGCAATGTTTTGTAATATGCCCAACAAGGTTGCATTTCTTACAACGGATGACGTCGCAAGAACCAAGATGGTGGTAATTGCATCTGTTACACTTCGGGGCCTTTCCATTGTACTGGCCCTTGGTATTCTGAGTTGCTGGGAATGATACTGGGGCAGGACTGGGACTATTTTGAAAATTGTCCCACTTCCGCTTGTTATTCCCGGAGGATTCGGAATGAGTGGTTTTGAATTTACCTTGAGCCACTGCCTGGTCCCTCAAGGTGTTGGCGATTTCAATCATCTCAGAAACAGTCGACGCCTTCGTTGCAGTCACCATTCCCTGGATTTGTTCGGGCAATACCGCAATGTACATCTGGAAACGACGGTACTCGGGGGTTACCATGTGGGGGCACAAAAGACAAAAGTTGTGATATCGATCGTTGTACCTGGCGATATCGTCACCTATCATCTTGTTGTTCCAGAATTGATGATCAAGTTTCTGAAGTTCATTCGTTGGACAATACTTATCGGTCATTCTCCGCTTTAAATCATCCCACGATATGCTATAGGCTGCATCGATGCCTAACTCTTTAACCAAAGAGTTCCACCAGGTTAATGCTGCACCATCCAACGTGGAAGTGGCAAATTTGGTTTCATCGTGTTCAGCACAGTTACTGATTTTCTGAACTTGTTCCATCTTTTCGATCCACTGGAGCAACCCGATTGCTCCCTCAGTACCGTGGAATTTATTTAGTTGACAATTAAGAAAAGCTTTGTAAGAACATTCCTGTTTTGGTGTGATGGTTTCCTGAGTAACCCGAACTATGCGCGTAGCATCATGTTTTGCGATTGCGTCAGCTATTAATTGTGCTACTTGACTTCGGTTCAAGAGGTCATTATCATTTTTTGTGTTTGTTTGTTCCATTTCTTTCTAGTACAAAGATATACGTAATGAGATAAATCATACAAACAAGTCTCAACACATATGAAATGATAAGGACAAACATTGCTACATCAAACGAGGAAACAACCCTACATGAAAAGCAACAGCGGTCAAAAACACCACTAGAGCTGCTGCAGCAGTCACCATCTCTAGCTGTTGTCATAGTTCAAACATCTGCTGCTTAAGTAGTGTGACTTGCTACTCCAACAATGTAGCTCTAGCTGCAAGGATATCAATCATCTCCTGCTGGGTATTCATTTACCCGAACGTATCCCCCTGCGCATCACTCAACGCCTGCTGGTTCCTCTCCAAACCCCTAACTCGTCGACCCAAACCGCGTACCCTATCACCCATATCATCCATCCCTACATCAACATGATCGAACTGCAAATCATGCCTATCCAACCTGGCTATCACCAACGGTACGGTCTCCTCGATTGGTTCTCTGGTGATGGGGATGGGTCTCGATGTCTGCCCAATCTAATGAGCAGAAGGAGCACCCTCGGTCTCCCTCCACTCGGATAAAGTATCTGGTAACCAATCCCAATCCCTGGCATCTGCCCTATGGTGTGGTCGGTGTGGTGGCTTAGCTGGTGGTGGTGGTGGATCTATGGGGGCAGGATCTAAGTGTGGTACCTTTGTTGGTGGTAGGGGTGAATCAACTACTGGTACTGGTGGTGGTGATGGTACTGGGTCAACTCCGGATCGGGCCCGACACGGTATCCGGTCAGGAAGGGTCACCCTCTTTCGAGGCGTGAACATCATGGCCAGCCCGTTAGGGCGTAACCTATAAGGCTCAAACGATGGCTCTATAGGTGGTGATGAACGGATAGGAATGTCAGACCTGCGGATAGTGCCGACTGTAGGGATCGTCTCTGAATCAGATGAACGAGTGTGATCAAGTGGTGGTGGTGATGTAAACCTAGGTATAATGCCCTCGGTGGTAGCTGTGTCGGCAACCTGTGTAGTAGATTCGGTAACGGAACCATATGCAATACTGTGAGGAACTGACTCCTCCCACTCAAAACCTAAACCCGTCGTCTCATCCACGACCTTTGCCATATCATAATCATCATCTCCCTGACCATACCCTGCTAAGTCAATATCCATCGCCAACGGTGGACCCAGTATCTGATCGTCATCTCCATCCTGTACTGCCCCCTCCATTTGCTGTATCTCTAGATCGAGCTCGTCCTCTCCGTAGTCTATGAAAGGCGGTGAGTCAGCGGGTGCTGCTGGTGGTGGTGGACCAGGAGGAACTGGAGGATCCTCATCGTCTAAATCGGTGAGAATAATAAGATAAGAGTACGAATGAGACATCCTGCATAAATGCATAAGTTATAAATATATATAATGTTATGCATGAATATATACCACGTATTTATACACATAAATCCTAAGGTTATAGTTCATACTACAATGCAATCGAGTCGTGCATTAAACCGTTGGGCTCTGATACCAATCTCTGACACTCCACTTCCCGGCCCCCGGTCTCTGACCGGTCCGTAAGCGGTTTGCCACGTAATTCACTCGGTATTGCAGGATCGAGTCAACCGGTTTAATATCCAACTCACATTACACAAAAACATTTCATTTCATTGATATAATATAAACGTTTACATACAGCGGAAGCAAATTTCAACATATCAAGTAATAAACAAACAACAATACGATCCCCCTTGAGTCGTCCCTATATCCTGTTTTAGATACCTGAGATTATATATAGTTTTGAAAACGGTCAGCTTACGCTGGTGAGTTCACAGATTTTGATATCATGATTAAAACTGTTAACCATGTTTTAATTGAAAGACCACAATACCATTTGTAAATATTACGGAACGTGTAACATTACAACGTTTGTTATTATCATAAAAGTTCTGGCACCGAAACAGATAAACCTTTGCCTCCATATAACTACCAATAAAATATATAATGATCGATAATAATGCAAACGCGTAACTGTACGTCTTACCGCATGGGGTTTATCAGTCCCAGTATTACTACCCATTATTACCCCGCCACTCTGTGTTAACCGGTCCAGTATGAACATTGAGGAATTTTGCTTGGTATGTTTATAATTTATGTAATAACGAGTAGTCATTGTGTCTTATTCTTGATATATATATGTAATCTCCCCCGTATTGTAAAAGAGTAAAACGTTAATTAAAGAGGGGCCGTGAGACTCACCTAATAGACGGAGTAACGGTATAGAGAATAAGATAATAAGAGAATCAGCAATCCGTGAGCAGAACCTCTGCGAGACTCGCGATAACCGATCGTTTAGAACACGAACCGAACCTTCGCACTTGATTTCGACAGAATCTGAGGACCAGTGAGTGTGAATTGGTTTCGAGTTTTGAGTGCCATAATGACCAACTCGTTGGCCTCTATTTATACGCAAAATACGCTTTCTATCGCGCCACTCCTGGGATCCAAGTGGAATGGTGCGCGACGCGTGATAGGGTTTACTTAAGCGAGAAGCTAGCCGCAATCAGGGGTGTCACGCGGCGCGCCGGTGGGAGAGGCTAGGCTGCGCGACGCGCATAGCCGCCAAAGACTCCGGCCCTTTCCGAGGCTGCCACGTGTCACTGAGTCAGTGGTTTGGGTGCTGCCACATGGCCCAGTGAATGCCACGATGTTTCTGGTGTTGCCACGTGGGCCCCGAACCTCCCACGTGGTGACACGTGTACCCCGAAGCTGATTCGGTGCGACTTGTTAACTTTAAATCGCGTTTCGCGCTTCGTTCAGACTCCGTTTCGCGTGTGGTTTTCGCCTACGTTAACGATTTTCCATTTCCTATCTAACCCCATTGGTTTCACATCCTAAGGAGGTGTCGGGATTTTAGGCCTATGGAACGTTGCATTGTTTTGCGTGTAACTTTCAAACCATCGCTCGTATTGAAATTCCGTATACACTCAATTGATTCGAAATACGTATTAGAACATAATAAAAGTATTTATTTCATATAAATATCAAATTACAAATGGCGTACTGCCGGATTACAAATAGTCAAAGGCCGGAATCTGATCGGTTGACTGCCGGAAAACGGCCAGTTGTTATACTTGATGATATCCAATCCCAAATGGGATCCAGTAATGAACACGAGGGGCCTGATGGTCAACAATCTGTTGAAAATCTTGACCTTACTCCCAACAATTCTCCTTCCATAGCTACAACAGAAATTTTGTCAGCATTTACTGCTCCTGTAGATGTTGATAACCAAAATATACAAGATGATGCAAACTCACAACAACAAATGACTGAAGAAATAAATTTTCAGAAACAGAATAGATAAATCTCTTTGTAACAGAAGAACTTAATCTCACACAAGAAATACTGCAAGTTCATTCTCAGTCAAATGAGCAAGAACAAGAATCATCACAACAGAAACAACAACAACAACTTCAACAACCAACTTTGCAACTGTCCTCTGCAGCAAAAATGGTACCAATATTGTTAAGCTTTCTTTCTACTCAACTTGAAGAAAAAGACAAGTTGATCAATCAACTATTGTTAAGCCATTCAAAATTTTCAAGAGATAATTTATGATCAAAGTTGTGAGATCACCAGATTGGTAAATGAAATGGAGCAAAAAGATGAACACATTGCTATCCAATCAAATTATATTGAAAATCAAAATGCCCACATGGCTGAGCTCACTGCTGCTGCATCTCATGTTCAGAGGTGTGATGAATATGTAGCAAAATTTACAAATGACTTAAATGCTCAAGCAAATGAGATTGAGAGGCTCACAGCTCAATTATCTGATAATCAGCAAAGACTTCTCTCACTAATTGAAGAAAAAGAAACCTGGTTAACCAGACTTGGTGAGTTGAAAAGTGAAATATCAGCTGCTAAAATTGAGTTGAAAAACACTCATGATGAGTTAGAAGCCGTTTATCCACCAGCTGATTGGATTAAGATATTAAGTACTTCATAAAAAAATTAGGAATTATCAAGTTATATTCTAAGATTACATTCAATTGAAATTACGTATAAAAATATTTTGTAAATAAAACTTAAATAAAGCTAAAATGAGAAGAGAAAGTTATTATTCATAAATATTTAAAAACTTTTGTATATGATATATTTGATATACAAAATATTTTAGGTCGATATCTTTATTTAAAATTAATAATTTAGTATTTTTATCTTTAACTTTTGATAATACAAGCATCGATAGTGATCGTTCTTAATTCTTATTTATTGTTGCAAAACATACAACAACAGAAATAAGAAGGATCATAATTGATAAACATATGATAATTTCGTAGCAGTGGGTACAAAATGATAAAGATAAAGTGACAAAACAAGAGATATAATCTCATAATGAATCAAAACTGAAAGACAAAGAGCTAATTTCATATTGAAAAAGCCAAATTTTCTCCGATGGGATATTGACTCGAGGTATGATAATAGACCGACCCGTGTTTGTGTTGTGTGTGGAGAGAATAGCCTCCGGCTCAGATATGAGACCATCATCGTCATAGCCATCATCGGGTTCCTAGTGCATATGTGTGTGTATGCAGAGAAGAAATTTTATGTGGTGTAAGCAGAAAATGTTCTGCGTAAGGAGGTTGTTCTTGAGTGAAGGATCTGACTATTCCAAGGAAGGACATGAGGCTAGAATGCCCTTCTGAATGAGGCTGGAGCATTTTTTGGTTTTCCAGAGAGAGAGAGAGAGAGCTGGAATCAATCTTTGAAGGCCATTAAACCTCCTTTTATAAGGAAGTGAATGAGCTGGCCCTTTAGTATATGAGCTTGGTATTTTTATTGAGTTTGTTGGGCTATATGAGCCCATTATGGGGTATAGCCTATTAAGTCCCACTAGTCCTTTTGCCATGTCACTTGACTTTGGTGAATGGACTAAATTCGTCTTTCCCTTTAATCAGTGCCTCACGTGCGTTTTTTGTTTCTTGTTGAGTGAATGGGTCTAGTGTTTTTTTCTCTTTTATTAGACGGATGGACTAAATGCATCCTTCACTTTCCATTGGACGAATGGGCTGAATACCTCATTGGCTTTCTATATGGCAAATCGGCTAGCTGCTACCTTGCTTATCGGATGATGTTTTTGTCTATTGCTGCGAGTGCCTTTGTATGTGAACCGAAGTGTTGTCACACATTTTATAAGGTATCATTACTTCGCCTAGGTTTCCATGTTGCATGAATGTTGTGGCCCAGAATGTGCCTTGTGTCGTACTGTCATGCGGTCTCTCGAGGTTTCGAGTTTGTTTAAAGTGTCCTTGATGAGAACTGATGTGGTTTAAATTCTTGTGTTTTACTTTCCTTTGTCTTGATGGGAATTGATGCAGTTTAAATTCTTGTCCTTTACTTTCGTTTCTTTCACTTGCCTTGTCTTTTGATCCTTCTTTAAAAAATCTTAAAACATTTTCCTTCAATCTCGTCACGTAAAGGTCTGAGCAGCACTCTGTTTGTTTCCTGCTTGCGTCTTTGTAGGTAAGGACAATTCCTTATGGTGCCTCCCTCCATTAAGTCCCCTCTAGTCCTTTTGCCAGGTTACTAGACGTTGGTGAATGGACTAAATCTGCTTTCCTGGCTATTGTGCTTCTTGCATCTTTTGCTTCTTCGTGCTGCTTTTGTTTCTTTTATGTCGATGACTCATTCTCAGTTAGGTCGTTAGTTGCTCATCTGAAGGGATTGAATCTCTGTTCTCTGAAGTTGATCATTCTACTTCTACTCTTTGACGTTTGTGTTATGACTTTCTTTGTTGATCTGTATAATCTTCTAAACAATAGTTCTCTGTTATGGTATTTATTGTTGTTGCACTACTTTGGCCCTTCTTTATACAATGTTTCGTGATATTGAATTTGCTTATTTCTTCTTGCCTTACGAATTTCTTATATTTTCTTACGGACTACCCATTTTTTAGGGTCTTTGTCATATTTTCCTTGTGTACTGCCCCTTTTTTTTAGTCTTTGTCATATTTTGCTTGTATATTGCCCCTTTTTGGGGTCTTTGTCATTATTTTGCTTGCCAACTGCCCGTTTTTGGGATCTTTGTCAATATGCATATTTTACTTTCTTCCTGGAAATTTATTGGATGGGGATATATTTTTCCACTCATCAGACGTCTATATGAAGTCTTTTCTAGGCACTCCATTTTTCCCTCGAAATAATCTTCAATGGGATGCGTTTTTTGCATAGTTCCCTTACTAGATTTTTTGAAGATTTATTTTGAAGCATGTTGTAGCAGGAACTTCATATTTTCCAAGGTGTTACAAAATATAGAGCGCTTTCATGAAGGACCCTACACTCAGCCCTTTAGGAAATTTTGTTTTGAGGCTCATTCATATAGTGGGACACTCTGAATCCTTTATAAGAATTTTTGTTTTTATGAGCAATTCTAGGTCTTTTTGAATTCTTTGTAAGGATTTTTGTCTATGATGCCCGTTCATTGGTTCTGTTGAATCCTTTGTATGGACGTTTGTCTTTGGTGCCCATTCATGGGTCATGTTGAATCCTTTGTAAGGATGTTTGTCTTTGATGCCCATTCATGGGTCATGTTGAATCCTTTGTAAGGACGTTTGTCTTTGGTGCCTATTCATGGGTCATGTTGAATCCTTGGTAAGAACGTTTGTCTTTAATGCCCATTCATGAGGGTTCTTCCTTAAGTTAATTAGTTTTTTTTTTTTTTATTTTGTTTTTGGTAAGGTATTCAATTATAGAGGTTATCACCTTAAGGTAGCCCCAGTTCAATTCTTTTAATTCATGTTAGGAGTATTGAACTTTTCATAAGTTATGAGCATCATTGGCTTTATATAAATTATTTTCATTCACTTTACAAGGGATCTTTACCCACGTATATAAGAATGTTATGTGTGAGTTTCTTACTAATTTTGATGTGTTAATGTCTACATAAGTTATACTTAGTATAAACTATACTTTCTGAAAATAGAAGGTTGTACTTGTATTTATTTCCTTTTTTGTGCTTTTTTAATTAGCATATTTTCCTCTTATAACCATCTCTTTTATGTATGTATATAATACTTCATAATAGTGCTTATTGATCATATGCAATATAGGGTATAAGTGCTATGTCTTTGACATAAGACTGCTCTATGTGTTTTTGCTATTTGTTTCAAGGAGATAACGTGTTGCGTTTTTGAATTATTAACATAAGTTCTTTTCATTGATCAATAAATAAGAGGCTCTGTATAAGTATGGTGTAAGACATACTTTATATAGTGTAACGCACTAGGAAGTGGTAGTGTAATGAATACTCTACTCCTTCTCTTTTTTCTATTTGTTTCTCCATATTGCAATAGATATAACGATGTATTAGCCCCCTTCATGTGTCAGACTTTTTGTTGAATATCATAAGTATTTGTGTCGGATCTTTTTTTTTATATTATACATTCATTGTGTTAAAAGCGATGCTTGTACATGAGTACTTGTGCATTTAGTTCTTTAGGATGTGTGATCTATAATGATTAGTGTTCTCTTGTCGTACTTTCTCAATTCTTAAGTAATGATAACATGAACGCTTTGATTGACAACCTTTATAGTTGTCAAAGTATAGCTCTAAGTGATCACTTATCCTTGGGGTTAGTGGCTTTTCATTTGATAAATAAATAGATTTTGGAGTTAGTAATGCATACTTATGAAGCATATATCATTATATGTATATGTTATTATTGACCTTTTTGTTTTGTTGTTATCTTGAATTGCGCTAATTAAGCTCGATCATGAGTTGAATGTGCTCCTTCTTGAGTTGAAGGAATTGAATCAGCATCGGATATGAAATTGAAGGGGCTCAAACATGAGCTGAGTGTCCTTATACATCAGTTTAAGGACTTAGATAAATATTGAATTTTATATTGAAGGAGTTCAAATATGGGTTGAAAATGCCCATTCAGGATCTTAAGGATTTAAATGAACATTGGAGTTATATTGAAGGAGCTCCAATATGAGCGAAAATGCCCATTCATGAACTGAATGGGCTTGGATCAACATTTAATTTTAGCTTGAAGGAGCTTAAACCTGAGCTATATGTGCCCATTTATAAGTTTAGGGAATTTGAATGTTATATCTCGATTTGAAGGACATCAAACATGAGCCTAGAGTGCCCCTTCATAAGCTGAAGGGGCTTACATTAACGTTGTATTTCAACTTGAAGGTGCTCGAATATGACCTGAAACTGCTCACTTAAGAGCTTAGAGACTTAGTAAAAATTGAATTTCAAATTTAGGGGCTCAAACATGAGCTAAACTGCCCATTCATGAACTGAAGGGGCTTGGATCAATATTCGATTTTGGTTCGAAATAGCTCATACACGATATAGGTGTGCTCGTTTGTGAGTTTAAGTAATTGGTATATCATATATCAAATTGAAGGAGCTCTAACATGAGCTGAGAGTGTCCATTCATGACATGAAGGACATGAATCAACATTGTACTTCGAATTGGAGGGGGCTCAAACATGAGCTGAGTGTCCTTATGCATAATTTTAAGGACTTATATAGATATGAGGTTTCATACTGAATGACCTCAAATATGAGCTTAGAGTCCTTATACATGAGTGTAAGGACTTAGTCAAATATGAGGTTTCATACCGAAGGAGCTCAAATATCAGATGAGTGTCCTTATACATGAGTGTAATGACTTAGACAAATATGAGGTTTCATACTGAAGGAGCTCAAATATGATCTGGAACTGCTTAGATCATCTAATCTTAGTATGAAGGGGCTCCAACATGAGCTGAAATTGCTTTTCCAGGAGCTTAAAGGATTTAATAATGAACGAATCCTAGGTTGAATGGGCTCAAAACGAGCTTAAAGGATTTGATCATGTAGGGATCTTAGGTTGAACGGAGCTCGAAACGAGCTTAAAGGATTTGATCATGAACGAATCTTAAGTTGAAGGAGCACGAAACGAGCTTAAAGGATTTGGTCATGAACGGATCTTAGGTTGAAGGAGCTCGAAACGTGCATAAAGGATTTGACCATGAATGGATCTTAGGTTGAAGGAGCTCGAAACGAGCTTAAAGGATTTGATCATGAATGGTTCTTAGGTTGAAGGAGCTCAGCATGAGCTTTTTATTTATTTATTTATTTATGATAGGTCATTGTCAACAAAGGTGTAGTGGGAAGCACGATATGATGTTGGATGGGGCTTTGACGTACAACTGTTGGTCAGAAAAATAGTGGTGGGCAGCAGAGCTGCTCATTCTAACGCAAAAGCAACAGTTTTTATTGATGTCCCCTCTGGCATGAATCTGCACAGTATGGGTTGTCTGTCCTTGCGCAAAAAGTGAAAGCTTGAGCTTGAGATGTTGTCCTTTCTGACGCAAAAGAAGTATTATGAGCTGTATTTATTTTTATTTTTCATTGTTATTTCTCTTTGTGTGTATATATGTATATACATCTTTTCTTTTCTTTTCTCTTATATATATATCTATCAATTTTGACCATATTTTTTTCTTCTTTCTTCCTTTTTTTATGATTTTTATATGTTCTTATACTAAAGTCATAACCCTTATTTATTTATTTATTATTATTCTGAAGGATCTTTTGACATCTAGGCTTATTTTATGCAGAAGCATCTTTGTATATTTACCAAACAAAAATAAATAGATGCTTTGTACTTGAACCAATCTCTTGAAATTATATATGCTTTGTACGCTTGTACATTTTGCATTGTGATATGTATGTTTTAGCAAAACAAGTAAAATTTTCCTTTACACAACCATAATATTTGTACACTTAGCACATGGTTGTCTTTTACACGACGTATATTGTTGATGATGTTCAATGAACACATTTTTTCATTTTGCATGCTTTCTTATTGCCTTAAGCGTATTTGATATATTATGATGAAGCATTCTATTTTTTTATATTCTTTTTTATTAGTTTATGTTTATTTCAACTAACGGAAATTTTAAAGTGGATGCATACCTCATGCCTAGGCATGGGAAGTAAAATTTATGACCTTTGTGAACCTGCTTCACATATTTTGGACAGAAAGAGCGTTCATCATGAGCTGAATGGGCTCCAATATGCCATAATTCTTGACTGAAGGGACTGAATCATCAGCAGAAGGGACTCGAGCTTGAGCTGAAGGGGCTCAAGTTTAAGCTGAAGGGGCTCGAGTTCTGCCGTGATTACTGGCTGAAGGGGCTGAAAATCAGCAAAAGGGGCTCGAGCTTGAGCTGAAAGGGATTGAGTTCTGCCCTGATTCTTGGCCAAGGGCCTTCTTCAAAACTATTCATTCCATTGAACACCAACTCCCAGGAAGGACCATTGGTTAAATATACCACCCGTGGTTAAGCTTGAAGAAAAACATGAAACTTCTTTGGATCTTTAATATGAGACCAATAATCTAGAAAGGATCGCTGGATCTTTGTTGTTCTTTGAGAAGATGATGACGAATCTGGCCATGGGTAACAACACGAACACGTTTTTATGCTCGGTCCCACGGACGGCTCCAATGAAGAAGCCAAATTTGTCTCTCATGGGATATTGACTTAGGGTATGATACTAGACCGGCCGTGTTCGTGTTGTGTGTGGAGAGAATGGCCTCAGGCTCAGATCCGAGACCATCATCGTCATAGCCATCATCGGGTTCCTCGTGCATATGTGTGTGTATGCAGAGAAGAAATTTCATGTGGTGTAAGCAGAAAATGTTATGCGTAAGGAGGTTGTTCTTGAGGGAAGGAGCTGACTGCTCCAAGGAAGGACATGAGGCTGGAATGCCCTTCTGAATGAGGCTGGAGCCTTTTTTGGTTTTCCACAGAGAGAGAGAGAGTTGGTATCAATCTTTGAAGGACACTGAACCTCCTTTTATAAGGAAGTGAATGGGCTGGGCCCTTTAGTATATGGAAGTGAATGGGCTGTAATCAATCTTTGAAGGCCATTGAACCTCCTTTTATAAGGAAGTGAATGAGCTGGGCCCTTTAGTATGTGGGCTTGGTATTTTTATTGAGTTTGTTGGGCTATATGAGCCCATTCTGGGGTAGAGCCCATTAAATATAATTTGGTATTTTATGATAAAACTTAATGAAAATTGTTATTTACAAAAAATTAATGCACGTGCTATAAACGAGATCACTTTATAATAAAACTCAAACTTTCTAATGAACTGATTACTTTGAACTCATAAGTTAAAATGTATTCTAACAATTGTTGAAACTGTTTACCGTTCATTGAAAAGGGAATCAACCAAGAAGAGGCTCATTTGGGGGAAGCAAGACAAATCCAAACACTAAATAGCAACATAAATCGTTGGTGGTTGTGGGAATGAGGGCAGGGTTCTGGTGGTGGTTATTGGTGGTTTGATTAAGGGGTTGAGAAGATGTGATTAGGTGTTTGGTTGCTTGAAGAAGGAGATGAAAGCAAGATGAACAAAGGATAGACGATAAGATGAAGTAAAAGAAGATGATACATGGACCAATAGCAATTTACAGTTGTAGACACAGTCTTCAAATGTATACAGGGTATAATTATGGGTATGCTAATTTTTTTTTTTCATTTTTTTTAAGTGATGCTCAAATTTACAATGGAGTATGCTTAAGGTTTGACTAAGGAATGGAAATCATCGTGACGCTTTTTTATATGTATTGCAAGGTGGGGCGGGCGGATAGAGTGATAGTTGGTTTTACGACATGGGAGACTTTTTTTTTAGGTGTAACTAAGTTTGTCAATAATTATGGGTATGATCTTTTTTTCTTCATTTTTATTTTTTATTTTTATAATACTTTGTGTCCATAATCACATTTACGATGGAGTACCCTAAAAGTTTGATGGTGGAATTACAATCATTGTGGCCCTATTTTAATGTGTTACAACGCTAGACAAGCAAAAGTGATAACCAAATTTATGATATGGGACTGATGTGGTGTAAACACATCTTCTATCCGAGTCTCTTTTATATGTATATTGAGTCTTTTATCTTTATTTTTAGTTTATTTATCGTTATATTCCATAATCCGTGCTTGTACTCATTTTGATCGTATTTTGCAGGAGTTCGTGTTGAAATAAAGTATTTTGAAGATTAACGTAGAAAGCACGAGTCTCCGGGTTGAAACGAGACAGATTTATGAAGAACTGCTGCCAAGCCAGGCTAAGCGCCACGCGCAGCCTTGGTGCATATCCAGCGCGACACGCGTAGACCCCCGAAAAGCAAATTTGGGGTCTCGACTATTTTGTCCTAAGCGACAAGCGTAGTTTGTCCCTCCTACCCTGCGTGATACGCGTAGGGTCTTAAACCGAGTAAAACCTAATTTTCATTATTTAAGGTTCGGTTGTTCTAAAGTCAAAAAGGTCGATTCCAGCCACTTTGAGCTCGAGTTGATTGCACTTTGTTTGAATATTGTTCTTAGTTGAATTCTTGTTTTCTTGTTAAATCAAGTTTATGCACTAATTGAATATGTCTTTGACTTCTGTTTTGAGCTTCAATATGAATGATTTGATTGAATTGATGAGTATGCTAGGCTAATTGCATTGTAGTTGCCGACGATGTGATGATTGTATGATGATTGCTTGATTTTTGGTTGATTGGACTATGATCCACTAGTTGGAACTGTTCTTAGGTAAAATCCCAGCCTTAGATTATTTACACTTGTATGAACTTGGCTGAATTGATCATAGCTAGGTCTTAACTCCGTTTGTCTATAGCGGTTTTGACGGTTTGGTTGTGTGTTATGTCTAGTAAGTTAAGGTTGTGCATCCTTGTCTTAGGATTAGTTGGTCTTTTGCTATAGGAGTCCTTGTCTTAGGATTTTAGAGTCTTTAGCCAACTGAGTGTGAGTAATTGTGTGAACTGGTACGCTTTTAGCTAGTAGATTGACAACCTATCTAGTTTGGGAACCTTAGAGCCGGGAGGTAATGTGACAGGTATCTACCCAAGGAGTGGAAGCTGACATAGATTGTTAGGAGTTAGGATTAGCAGTCCAGGTCGAGAGGATAGCTCTGCATTCTTTAATTACCAAATTAATAATCTAATTAATAGAAACCATATCCCCAAGGTGAGTCCATGATTCAATTTGATTGCGGTTTGATTGTATGATTCTTAATCATCCTAGGTAGCTGCTTTTGTTTTTGATTGTTATTTAATCTGTGTTTGTTGCTTATTTGCTATTTTAGCGAAAAAACCATTTTGCCCTTAGTCTCATTTAAGTTGCATGACCTTGGGAATTCCGAGTGTGCTATTGGTTCTGTCCCACGAGTCCTTCGACGATACTCGGTCTTACTTGCTACGCTGCTAATTGATCGGTACATTTGCCATTTATGTGTATTTAGGAGCATTTGATCGTTTTTATAAATTTAATTCTTGACACCATTTTCGCACATGCGTAAGCACACATCAGGGACGCTTTAGAGTCTTGAGCTGAACTGAAAGTCGTTACGACGTTTTTCTAATATGCGTTTATATATATTTCATATTGTGATGCAACGGACATCGGTGTAGTGACCACTACTTTTACGAAGAGAGATGTTTTCGGTTTTACACCGAAATGCATCATTGTGACGTGTTTTGTATCCACTTTGTTGGTTTGTCTCTTTCCCTTTTTATTTAAGTGACACTCGCTTTTACGACGGAGTACCCTTCGTCGGACAGAGAGTAGTTTTTACAATGTGAGACGCTTTAGAGATTTATGGTATACTCCCAGTCGTTGCTTTATCTCAGGTATATGCATTTAGATATTAGAGGTCGTGTTGGTTACCACTAGCATCGTCAGGGCCTTCCAAAGTTATCACATTTTTCTCTCTTTCTTATCCATCAGGTTTTTCAAAATCGTAGTCTGGTTTCTTTTCTTGTTTTCCTCTCTCCGTTTATCTCACTTCTAAATGCAAATTCGTCCTACAAATAAATTTTTTTTTAAATTCATATTTGATCTGAAGTCTTGTTACTAGGATGAGAAGCCTTGTTACTAGGATGATGATTCGGTAATTCATGTATGATTTCATAATTCGGACTACGCATTTTCCTGATTATAAGACAGCAACTAGAGGTGATCGAGCTTTATGTGTTGAAGTATCAACCAGTGGTAAGCCTCTCCATGAATCCTTTGGTGACATCCAAAGCATCAAAGCTTCAAGGGTTTCAAAGTGGCAACAACATTTGTGATTCGGCGCTCGGAGCAAGTGTAACACCCGGTTTTCAGATAGGCTATAACGTATTTGATTTCCATGTACTTATACGCAATGATAATATGAAATCAATTTGTTGATTTTATTCTAAATTGTATAACTTAGATGTTTATATTAATAAAAGGAAAACCCATAAAACCTCGATAAACGCACCGAGATGATTGAAGAAATCCCGAGCCTAGAAAATGTTATCTCACGATGATATTCGTTAGAAAATTTAGAGTCAAATGGGTGTATGCAGAAATTTGATTTAAGCAACGGTTTGGAAGTTACACGCTTAATGAGGAGCGTATAATAGATCCAAATCTAATTACCTCATTTGGAGATGAA
>WOUH02002372.1:0-20007 GCA_009936405.2 Stevia rebaudiana
TGATGTTATTTTAATAGTTTTTTAAAGTAGTTGTGAGTGAATGAGAGAGAAAGAGATAATGATAAAGGTATGAAAAAGTATTATTTAATTGAAAAAAATACAAATGAGGATGGGGAAGCTACTGTGAATGCTCTTATAGGTTTGATGCTTGGAAGATCGCATGTTGTAATTTAATCTAAGTTAGGAGAAGTTAAATTTAATTATGGTAAAACCAGTAAAAGATTTTTTTTTTTTAAATTTACGCAAACCAGTAAAAGATTTTTTAAAAAAGAATGATGTTTGGAACAATTAAATTTAATTAGGAGATTAAATAAGGTTAAAGAATTTTTAGAAAAACAAATCTTTTTTAGAAGAAGTCAAATCATCATTAACATGATAGGGGGAGGTTCATTGGAAACTATAAAAAAAAGAGAACTGTGAAACACTTGTATACCATTGATCTTTAGTATAAAAAGAAATCAAATACAAAAAAAAATTCAGTACAAAAAAAAATATAATCCAGTACAAAAAAAAAATAATCATGTACAAAAAAAAATTAATCCAGTACGAAAAAAAAATAATCTAGTACAAGAAAAAATTCAGTAAAAAATAATCAACGGCACACAAGTGTTCCTAGTTTCTGTTTTTTTATGGTTCCCCAATTAACCTTTCCCTAACCTACTAAACAAGTCAATTATATAGAATTATCACATTATTTATAAGTTGAATGACTAAATTGAGAAAAAGAAAAGTTTGAGTTACCTAACTGAAACAATTATGAAAGTTGATTAACTTTCCTATGAAGTTATCCCTAATTAAAAATGTCAAATTAATATTAATTAATAATAAAAACAGATAAAATCTATTAAATATAAGATATTTGATATAAAAATATTAATGAGGAAAAATAATATACATAGTCATAATTAATAAAGTAGATTGGGGAGAACAAAAATTAGACTATGCGATGCGCCCGAGCGAGTGAGGGCTTGAGTGGTGTGCCACGTATGAGAGAGAGTGACTCACCTGGGTAAGTAGAAGAGTGGAAATGCTCAGGTGAGTGGGTGAGGTGAGTGGGTAAGAATTATAAAGATGAGGTGGTGTGTTATGATTAGTGGAAGGGTGAGAGGTATAATATGATTGGTTAAAAAAAAAGAAAAAAAAGGAAGATGGGGCAACGCCCATTGCTGCAGTCACGTTTGGCTACCCACACCCAACTCACGGGACGAGGGGCGGTGTTTGGGGCGTTAATGGGCTCATCGAAGCCACACTCCCGAGGCATACCGTGTTGTAGAAATTCAAACCCGGATGAATATGAAGTCATGTTAATTCACTATCAGATCAAATAAATTGGAGTGTATACCAATGATTTGACCGGATAAAATCAGAAATCGAAAATCAAGAAATATGTATGATCAATTGGTTTCTGCGAATTTTCTCTGGAAAATGTAGAGAAAACGAGATACTTTGTTTCTGATTGATAATCGCAATAAAAAACTAATCTCCGACAACTGCTGGGCGTTTTTTCAACGATTTACACATTTAGTCCCTCAAGTTAAAAACAATGCATTTATGTCCTAAACAGTTTTTCTAATGCATTTTCAACGAAGGACTTTATCCGAAATAAAAAATTTCCGACCCCATCAGGGGCTCTGTTCCTTGGACCTCGTCAGGGCCTGCCACCCCTTAGACCCCGTTTTCTCGGGGGCGCTGCCCCCGAACCCATGTTAGTCCTGATGACATTCAAAGAAGCATACACACTTATTTGAATGTCATACAAAATTTCTAATTACACTAAAATATCCAACAAGTTTTTGCACATCAGGATTTAGCTTAGTGGTAAGTGTGTAATTAGTGTGTTTTTAATGTGTATGAGGAGAAATTAAAGGATAAATTCTAGAGAACTGATATTAGTATTAAAATTTGGTTCTACCATTTCTAGTGAATAGGAATAAATAATAACCTCCGGTGAAAAGTTTTCAAAGAGGGTTGTGCATATGTATCAATTTCCCAACAGTTATATTGTATTTGGTATCCAATAGCTTACAACTTAAATTAAAGTAGGCTTAAATGAAAGTGTGTAAATAAGATTACATATAACACGTTTTTTTTTAATCTTTTACAAATCTTCACCTTGATTAAAATATGCATATTTGACACTATTATCTAACTAGGGAGAGACTGATAGTTCAGCTTTTGTTTTCCATGCTGGATGAAATTGGGAAAGGAGTCATTAGTTGTTCAACTTGCGATTGAAAACAAATTCATACACGTCATCTACATCATTTCTATCACCAATATGTTGCAGAAGTATTCCTTGTATGAGAATGTTAGGTTGGAACGTTGGATAGAAATCCATAGAACTTGTTTGCTGTTGTGGCAACGTTGGCTCCGATTCAACACTAACATCACCCTAATAATTTGCATTGCTAGAAACATATATATACCTCTCAAATCGGTCACATAATAATTGATTTATACGTTTGTTATTTATTTATTTTTCATGATAAGTACGGATGACGGGTCCCAATTTGAATGGTATGCGAATCAGGCCAACCCAACCAACATAGTTCATTTTTTGATCATTCATAACATTCTTCATGGTGCCATCTAATCGTTAATAATGTCAATGGTTCTTTCAAATGATTGCTAATGAAATTTCATAAATTAGAATATGATGCATAGGGTCACAGTTACATGGCATGGTGATTATATCTTAAGTATGGAGGTGTATGATATCTATTTAATTTTAAGTCTTAATAAGTTTAATGAATATTGTTTTTGGGTGTAATATGTACGATCAGTGACTTAATTTGGACAATGCCTTTGGTCAACCCTGCAACTTTTGTTTCTGATTTTTTGTCTACCAAATTTTTAAGACGGGTTGATTCCTGTACAGATCCTAGAAACATATTCAGTTATGAAATGAGAGTATTCACGTGCGTTAATAGTTATAAAGATTATAGATAATGACTTTATTAACAGTATAACTACTTGGTGTCTCATGTCTCATCCAATGATGCCCTATATTTTAATGAAATCAATCATCAATTTCCTTGCCTATAACAGTGATAAGAAACATTCTCAATCCTAAATATTCCTAATGCGCCTCTAATATTTTATGGTATTTGTAAATTACCATTATAAACATGGCTTAAAGTAGTCAGAAACACACAAGGCGCAAGATACTTATATAAACTTCTTTGAATTTCTTATAGCTTCTTTAGCATCCCTTGACCAAAATTAGCTACAAATAAGCTTTATATATGAATTACCTACGTATACAACCAAAAAAGAATTCCAAAATTCAAAAAGTCACCATGTACATACAAAGGGCCTCACCCACGACTTAAGTCATCTTTTTTATGGTTCTCAACTACGCTACTTATTGTAAAAACTTTAAAATGTGAGTTAGTTACATACAAGTCACTTGCTTTATTTAAGCACGAGGCATTCCAGGTATTTAGATCATGTATGCGAGGCGTTGCTCTATGTATAACCGAACAAGCTTTATGTATAATCAAAAGCCACATCTCAATCATCTATTTCAACCTTTTTATCAAGTAAAGCATTCATAAGTTCTCCATCCCTTTAGTTGTTTTTTTACATATCAACTTCCTATAAACGTTAAATTTAAAATAGATTTCAAGGGTAGGACGTCCATTAAGATGTAATCTATTAGATTATGTGTAATGGGGTTTGACCACAAAGTGACCATCCTATGTGACACTTGGTCACACCATCATCAAGCTCTTCTCACCATTACACATAAAAGGGTGTCCATCAAGTGAAGAAGACAAGTGACCATGGTCACTTAGTGAGGCAATTATTTTATTTTTTATTTTAATTTCAACCAATGATCATAATTCACATCTCTATTCATTTTTTCTCTCGCTCACTTGGTAATCAAGTCCAATACACACATTTTTTACTCACTCACCTTGCTCACGTGACGCCCATGTGACAGTGTGATCAAACCCTTTCATATTATGATGAATGCCTCACAAAGTTGGCCTTATTTCTAGCTTGAGTATGCTTCATTCACTATTTTTCCAAGTCTAATTCAACTTTATAATAAGAAAGGAATGGCATATGTAAACAACCGTTTTGCTCTCTTCTTCTTTTCTTTTTTGTCATGCATCATAATTACGAGAATAATTAGACAAAAAAAGTGTCATTTTAAACAATCAAGTGTAAAAGGGTCAATAAAAGAAAAAACATACACTGAAGGATTCAAGTGTCTGTCTTGTTAATTTGTCACAATCAAGTGTTTCTACTTTCTTGTTAATTTGTTATCAGATGGGCAAACCACATGAATACATGATTTTACAGATCAGACCATTAATTAAGCATAAACTTAGAAATACAAATCACACATTTGTAGTATAAACAAACACGAGTGTTGTTAAAATATGCACCATATAATCAAAACCAGTTAAGCATGCAAGAAAACATTTATGTACACCAGAGAAATCATATATGCTAGAGTTACCTTATGCACAAACCAATATCCAATTATCAAGATCACTGTTTAATAACTGTTCATACTGTACCCCTAAATCTTCATCATTCTGTACCCTGATTCACATGCTAATTTCACCGCATTCAAAGCTTCAGAAACCTCAATTGAACCGTTGCCATTATCAATCCCAACATCCATCACCGGCATTGACACAAACTTGTTAAAGTTACCATTAACATCCTCAACTACAGCTATACGATCATCACTTCTTTTCTTCTTTTCGATTTCCATAAGTTTCACGACATGATTAACAGACTCCTTCGCCTTCTTCTTCCAATCAGAGGCTTCCTTCGCTCTCCATTCGGCTTCTGTAACCGCCGCCGATTCCGCTTTACTCATCGACAACGATGATATCTCGGCAGCCGCTACCAGCAATCTCGCCGCAGAGAAATCTATCCTCCGATTGTTCTTGTTACTACTCCAATCGGATGATTTAAGATCGAAAACAAGTGCGTTAGGGTTTAAGCAAGTAGCGCAAAGCATCCGGCCGGTGACCGACGGGGAGACGCAGGTCCGGTGGGAGGATGAATGGCATTTGTAGCATACGAAGGCGTAATCAGGCGGTGAAGGGTGGCAGACGACGAAACACGATGGGCAGAAGGATTTAGGGTGGAGACGGAGAACACAGGTGGTGCAGAGGCGGCGGAAGGTGCCGGTGAGACGGACGTGGTGAAGAATTTTCCGATCTGCAACGCCGCAGTGGCCACAAGTGGTGGTGGTTGCTGCGGTTGAGTCGTCTTTCATCGTGATTTCCGATCAATCGTCAACCCTGATTGATGATTTGTCCGAATTTTAGGGTTTTACGCGACGGAAGTATTGGAGGTGGGTGACGGGTTGATTGACTTTGAGAATACAATACAAATTACAATAAACTGATAAAGTTCAACGGACACGTAATCATCGGCTAAGGGGCTGGTTGATTTGTTGACTGAGTATGACCTGAATGAGTAAGAAGCCGACCCAGTTAGAAGTTCTGACTGAGTCTGCATCTGACTGAAACTTGGCTGTTTGATTCTATATTTGACTGACTCTTCTGAATGATAAAAATAACAATAAATTGTGTTTTGTATTTAATAAACCAATGTAAACCTTAATTATTTAGTTTTAGGTTAAATTAGACATAGGCTTAAACATAGAGGGTGCCATGTGTAACTTATTAAAAAAGTGTTAGGTTAAAAAAGGGTTCCAAAATAACACAGCCGTCATGTTTGTTGGCTTATCCTCACAGCCGCACTTGGCTTCCTCCTTCATCTTCATCATCATCGTAGCAGGTAACCTTCGTGTTCGTCATCTCCATCTTCAAGTTTTTGCTCCCGAACCCAGCATCTCCAGCTCGATGCAGCCACGAACCCACGCACACAGCACCAGTCAGCTCGGTCAGCTTCATCAAAATCCCGGCCCGGGTCAGCAGCTTCTGGTTCGGTCAGACGCTGCACTTGACGATTCAAACGGACTCGGTCAGTGGGTCAGCCGCTCGGTCAGACGAATCAAACACAGCCTAAGTTGCATGACCTTTCTTGGATCTTGATTGTGCCTTGGTTCTATCCATGGATCCTCAGAACGATATTCGGTCTTTCACTTCACACTACTCTTACGATCGGTACACTTTCCGTATTGTGTGTTGTTTGATCGTTTACTTATAAGTTTGATTCTTGATTTGATTGCACACCATGATCACACACATCAAGTTTTTGGCGCCGCTGCCGTGGATTCACATAGGCACTTAGGATTTCTTAATTGTTTTGTGTGCTTAGTTAGTTTTTGTTTGTTTTCTTTTTATTTAAGTTTTTCACTGATGAATGTCCCACACCCGATCTTCTAAATCCCCGCTTTTCGAATTCTTTGAAGAGCCCGAACGTTATCTCCATTCTCGCCTAAGAGAATAGCTCTCGAAGGTGAGAACTTCCATGCCTGTTTCTTTCTCACCCCTTCTTTCTTCTTCTTCTTCTAATTTTTCACCACCTTCTCCATCTTCTCCCTCTTATAATTCACCTATATATACTGCTACAATGGGCGATATGATCGACCACGACGTAACATCCATCAGCTTGCAACCAATGGGTTTACAGGTGTCCGCAATCCGGTCGTCGATGCTGCTTTCGGTGATAATGCCAGCTCTTGGAAACTCCATTTTACGTTATGAACACCATCTCTAACGCCACCCAATTTCATGGTCTTGACGATGAGGATGCACCAGGCCATGTTTCTAAATTCGCATGAATTTGTCGCACTTTCAATCATCAAGGTCGAGACTTAGATTCTGTAACACCCGACCGATGACGGAATCATCGGGATGCACGAGAAAGGACATTCAAAAACATTCAAAGCACATGGTATTAAAAATTAAATTGCATAGTTATTAAGTTTCATAATTAAAATGTACTAAAAAAGTAAATGATCCGACGGTGCATAAAAGAAAAAAAAACTAAATTGTTTTATTAAACTATCTAGGTCCAAAATCCATAGCTTAAGCACTAGCATTTAATCATCACCTGAAACATGTGAAAATAGTTTGTTAGCTATAAAGCTAAGTGAGTAAACAAAATAGTAAGATAAAATAAACTAAAATTCGAGATACATCATATTAGTGCATGCATTATCATATATAAGCACGTTCATAAAATACTACCAGTCAATTGAACCCCCCGATGTAAAAGATATTAAACAGATATTCAACCAAGTTATAAGGAACCACCTCATATGACATGTTAATTAGCAACTAGGGACATTTAACCAACTCGTATAATATTAACATGTAATATATAAGCAACAGTCATAAATAAGGGACAAAAAGTAGGAGCCGGATTCGAATCACCTAAGTGAGGTGGGTTTGTCAAAAAAAACCATTAGCGCTAACATAACAACCGGTGGGCTTAAAATAATACAACTACTAGATACTGACATATAATAATACATTCATGTAGCTATTTATGAAATTACACATAATTGATGATCTCATAAAGTAATTGATAATTAAATATAGTTAGCACATGTTTCAGCCCCAAATAGTTATTAAATCGGGGAGTTTGTGAGTTTACTCACCTTTTAGGAGCCAAAGTAGTGAGAGAAGATCAAAGCTTGTCAAGTATCGCTCACAAACTAGTTTCACCTAGTAAAGCGTAGGAACTTGACTTAGAATGAAAATATGAATAGAAATAAATGGCAAAAAGGATTCTAGTTAATAATTTTACTTAAATATAGGATAATTAAATAAGGTGTTATATTTAAATAATCACTTATTTAAATATAGGATAATTTTATTGATACTCCATTTAAATATGTGTATTAAATATTTAAATGGAGTTTATAAATTAATTACTAAATTAAAAGTAATTAGATAAAAGTTATAATATTTAGGTTATTTAAGTGTTTTTAGAAAATTATAATTAATAATTTAATATAATTAAATAGAATATATTGTGTGTATTTTGATTAAATAACTACATGAAATTTACTAAATAAGTTATACTAACTCATTTGAACAAAATATTGTTTTAAAGTTTATTTACGTTAAGTCTACTAAATAATGTGAGGAATAAAGATTCTATATGTTTGAAATATTTAAAATAACTACTAATATTATTTTGTATTTATCGGATTTAAAATAAATAACAAAAGTGTTTATAAAACTAAGTTTTTAATTATGGTTTTTAACATGAAAATTTATATAAATAATTAGTAACGCTTTTTAATTAAGTTTTAGAATTAAACTTAGATTTTTATAAAGTTTTTATAAAATTTAATAGATTAACTATAATTTAGTTTGGATTTAAAATAAGAAGGTAGTTTACTATTTATTTAAATTGATTTTTAAAGTTCAAAATAATTTCTTAAACTATTTTATAAACTACTTCAGTAAGGATATAATTTTTATAAAATTAAAAGTGAATTAATTGATTACGTATAATTAATTCGAATTTATAGTTTAACTGGGTTAATTTGTATTATAGAAACAGGCCAGTGGGCCTTTTGTTTGTTTGAGCCCGAATCAGATAAGAAACAGATCAGATCTGATGGGCCAGTGGGTTTGCTTGCGTCCGAGCCCATCTGCTTAAACAAATTAGAACGGGCCAGTAGTTATGGTCCCACTTACACGCGGGTTTAAATCAGGCTAATGGCCCATAACCTCGTTCGAAGCCCACTGACAACAGAACAGGCCCAAGCCTAGTTACGGGTTAAATGGATCCGGTTTTAGATGATCATCCCGACCGAACTCGTGATCGAGCCCTAACAGACCTAAAACCGTTCGATCGAAACCCCTTAATCGGTTTGTTTGATAATTTTTGTTGAGGGGTTTGATTCTAAACACTAAAACGAGTCGATTGATGATTTAAAAATTACCTGATGTTGCTGGATTTGTGATCGGAGAAGAAACAGGGACGTCGGATCGAACCTCGGTTTCGATCTGCTTGTTCAAGAACAGTATTGAAATTAAGTGTTACAGTGAGTTTATTGGATCGAAGTATATGTAGGAATAATCGAGAGATACCTGTAATTGATGCCAGAAGTAGGAGCTAGACACCGGACTTTTGATCGGAGATCTTGAGTGTGATTTTGACTTATACGTGTGTATGAGGTGAAATTGGAAACTCAGTAAGGTTTACGAACCAGAAGATGATCAGCAGGAAGTTTAAATAGATCGATTGATGTAGAGGAGGTAAGATTTCAGTCTCTCCGTCAAATTCTGAGTTGTCGACATAAAATTCAGATCTGTGGACTGATCTATCCGTTGTAAACACTTTGAATGGGTCTTGGAATGTATCTGGGTCGATTTTGAGTTGGATTAGGTGCAAATTGGTAGAGTTTCAATTCCCGATTGCTTTGAGAATTTGTTTTCAAAATTTCCGATTTCTTTGGCCGGAATTCACGAGATGTTACCGAGTCTTTTCGTTTGGTTGAGGTTCGTATCGTGTTTAGAGCTTGATCGGGTGAATCGGTTGATACCCAATCTCCATTTCAACCGTTTTACTTGATCCACACAATAATTTATTTTAAAACCAAACTAATTCGCGTATACTGTTGTGAATTTGTAAATTTTTGTAAAATTAGTAATTATTAAATTTTTGTAACGTTTTTCTTTTATAAAATTACACAAAATACAAAAAACAATAACTAATCAAAATAATACAAAAAGATTTTCAATTTTTTTTTGTTTAATTTTCTGTTTCTAAAATCATTAATATACAAAAAAAACTATAAAACCAATAAAATTCCAAAAACATGTCTTTTCTTTTTCGTAGATTACTAATTATATCTCTATGCGTATTTGCAATTATTTTTAGACAGATATCGCGAGTTCCAGTCGTAGCGGTGCCAAGCGCCGTAGCGGACCGAAGGGAGTGCCAAAGCAACCCATTGTCGTTCACCGACCGCCGCGCATCATGCAGTATACGGATACCGACCCGCAGTTTCCGGCAATGGATTAGGAGCCCCCACTTCCAAAGGATCGTATCCTTCGGGATCACCTCTTTCTTCGTTTTCACAACCTTTCACTAGAGCGCGCCAGGCTCGACCAGAACATCGACTTAGAGCTCCACCCTTACCGTACTTATTATTTAGATCTTTTAGGTCAGTTAGGTACCCGACCTAGGTTTGCGGCCACCTTATTAGAGCGTTGGTTAGCCGTGCTTTTGTGCGACCGATCACAGTATGTTGAGCTCACTATGGAGTTATATGCCTCTTTTCAGCATACGGCTGATCATTTTGACGAGCCTGACGTTGTCTCATATCCCATCGGCAGACATATGTACTCGTTGTCGGTACCGGAGTTTGTAGTAGCTCTCGGTTTCTACACACCGTTTGAGGTTCTGGAGTCGAACTTCCGCACCGCGTTACGTGGTCTGGTTACCCCTCGCATCGAGGTGGGGGAAACACCAGACGAAATTTCCACTTTTTGGACCACCATTGCGGATGGTCCATTTACTACATCGGTGGGTACTACATCGGTGGTGGAGTCAGCCATCTGTGATCCTTTCATTCGCTATATCCATAGGATCCTTGCCTGCACTTTACATGGCCTCCACTCTGGCCATGAAAAGTGTAGCAAGATGGATGATGTGTTGTAAAACACATTAAATTTCTCGTCGTAAATAGAGTCTTTTGTATAGTTAGTTATATTTTTTTGAAAAGTTTTAGGTTCTTATCGTCCATATACTTAATCTCTTCGTATTTCTCGGGTGTTTGTGTTAAATATGACATTTTGGAACTTAAATGCATAAGGAACGAGCACCCAAGGATAACGAGACGAAAGAACGCAAAAGAAGTTAAAAACTTGTATTTCCACCCGACCGTGATCCGCCTGCGAGAGGCTTGATCCCCGCGCGTATCGCCTTGCCCCAGAAAGCCCCCACGGACCACCCCGACTGTTTTTTCTGGGGCGGTAAGCAAAATCACCATACGTCACGCCGCGGTACGCGTTGAGACCCTTGACCGAGTAAAACCCTAATTATTTTCGTTGAAATTGGAGATGATCCCAGCCGACTGAGGGTTCGATTTCTTCATCAAAGTTGGTCGATTTTGGATGCTTTAGCCGCTGGATCAATCAAGTTTGAAGCTCGGAAGCTCTAGGATAGCTAATTCAGTTTGTTTATGTGTTTGACTTTCTAGATTTTCATTGACTTTGTTCTTTTCATCTTTCTTTCTAGTTGTTCGAATACAATGATGTTTAATATGATATATGCTTCTGTTTTGACAATTATGCTTGGCTAAATTCATAGTAGTTGCCTAGGATTGCATGATTGTATGTTTTGATTGTGTTTAACAAATATTTGGACAATGATTCTATAAAACTGGTTAGTAAGCGTTAATACAAAGCTTATAGTTGATCACATAGCAGTAACATGTGATAATAATTGGTACCAAATTCGTCCATAGGCTTAGTTTGTCTTAGTTGAGTTGATTGGGAGTCTAATTGGCTAGTTAGTATCGTCTTTTCAACTTTGAGACCGAGAGGGTATTAGTTTAGGTTGTCTAGTTGTTAGTTTGGGTTAATTCGATAGACCGAGAGGATAACCTAGTTAATTAGGCTAATTGGTTAGCAATTGAACGCGTGAGTAGGTTATTAGCTGTGATTTTGATACGCGGTTTAAACCGAGAGGGAAACCGAGTGTTAGGATACGCGTTACAGGTTAGGTTTGGCCGAGAGGAAACCTTTACCATGACTTTGGATGCTTATGAGTTGATTTAGAGGTGTCTTGAGTTGTGTAACTTAGGCCGAGAAGATAATTTCACCAATTTGACTTTACACTAATAATTAACTATCAAATGAAACCAAATCCCAATAAATGAGTCCATTGAGATGTTAAATCCTTGATAACTGCATGATTGTAGCCTATGTTACTACCTTTTATTTGATTGATTGATAATTTCTTGTTATTTGCTAGTTTGACTTTTTGTTGACTTTTCTGTTGACTTTTGCTTTGACTGCTTTTCACCATAGATACCATCTAAGTTTCATGATCCTTTCTTGATCTTGAGTTCGTCTTGGTTCTGTCCGTGAATCCTTGGATCGAAACTCAGTCTTACCATTCACACTATAATCCGACAGGTTCACTACCAGTTGTGAGTCTGATGATTGTTTTATTATAAATTTATTACTTGTTCTGATTACACCCACGAACACACACTTCAAGTTTTTGGCGCCGCTGCCAGGGATTCAATTAGGCACTTTGGATTGTTTGATTGCTTCTATGTGCTTAGTTAGTTTTTATTTGTTTCTTTTTAATAAATCTTGCAAATGTATGTCCCATACAAGATCATCTAAATACCCCCTCTTTGAATATTTTGAAGAACCCGAGGGCTACCTCCACACTCGCCTAAGAGACTCGCTCTCAAGGGAGAGAACCTCCAGCCCCGTTCCTTTCTCACCCACTCTTGCTTTCTTCTTCTGCTTCTTCACCCCTTTCTCCTTCTTCTCCCTCTTCCATCCCTTCTGACTCATCTACTTCCACGATGGCCGATCGAGCATGACGCACCATTCATCAGCTCGCCACCGACGGGTTTACCGGCGTCCGCAATCCGGTCGCCGATGCTGCTTTCAGAGATAATGGCAACTCTTGGAAATTCCCCTAGTACGTCATGAATGCAATTTCTAACGCTTCTCAATTTGATGGCCTAGACGACGAGAATGCACCGGGCCATGTCTGGAAGTTCGCGCGAATCTGTCGCACCTTCAATCTTTAAGGCCGAGACTTGGACTCAATTTGTCTCGAGCTGTTATCTTTCTCCTTATCTGGACGCGCCTCCTCCTGGTTCAACAATCTCGAGCCTAATTCTATCCATAACTGGAAGGAGATGCACGAGGCTTTCATAGCCAAGTTCTATCCACCTTATCGTGCTACTCGAGCGCGTGACCAGATTCACTCCTTTCGCATGGAGGATGATGAGGTATATCATGACGCATGGGAGCGTTTTAACACTCTCATGGTTGCTTGCCCTCTCCACTATATGAACAATTGGGCTTTGGTTTTAGAAGTTCTATTCTGGTCTCCATCCCGCGATGAAACACACCTTCAACACTGTTGCTGGAGGCCACATGATGGAGATGAAGACTGTTGAGGAGTGAAAGGAGCTCTTGAACTCTTTTTCTAGGGCAGAATTGGAGACAGCGAGAAACTCTAGGAATCCAAATCCTAGAACCACTAACATGCCGCCTTCTTCTAATTCTAGGGGTGTCTATCAGGTCAACTCTGATAGTGGGTTGATTTCTACCAATGAGTCCTTGGCAAAGGGGGTGAAAGAGATGAAAATGAGTCTTAACCGTTGTGAAATCTGCCGAGGAGGGCACGACTCCGTCGACTGCAGATCGACTCCATAAACAACGGTTGGGGAAGATCATATCAGAATGACAACCGACCCTCCCACAATCAAAACTCTAATTGAAGAAATTCTAATTCAGGCGCCAACAACAGTTCTAACTGGCGTAGCGGAAACCAGAGCGGTTATCAGCAGAGGCAAAGCCTCTTTCCTAACTCTTCTAATGATCAGAACCGACCCGCTCCATCTTCTTCTTCTAATCCTCCCCCTTCTAATTCTCATCCTGATCATGACATTGCTGCTCAATAGGCAAATCTGACCAAAATTGTCCTTCAATCTCAAGCTGAAATCAAGGAGATCAATCTAAAATTCAATGGTCAACAAGCTCAACTTAAATGCCTTGAAAAGGCAGTTCATGATATTCAAACCAAAAACAAAGAGCGTCCTCCCGGTGGTCTTCCTAGTGACACCGTGAGCAATCCTAAACCACCATTCTTCAATAACTATGTGAAAGCCATATCTACGTGAAGCGGTCGACAGCTTGCACCACCACCGCTCGCACCCATTGTTGAAGAAGATGAGGAGATTGTTTGTGAAGAGCCACCTGTGAAGTCGACACCACCAGCTAGTGCGGTGAGTGATAAAAATTCTTGTGAAGCTACTCTCGATAAGGTAAAGTCACAGGTTTCTAGTGGTAAGCCAAAACCTCCATATCCTGATCGGCTTAACCAAATCTGTGAGGCGGAATAGTTCTCCAAAATTCTTGTGAACCTTCCCTTCATTGAGGCACTCCAACACAATGCCAAGTATGTCAAGTACTTGAAGAGTTTGCTTTCGAGTAAGCAAAAGTTAGAGTCATGCCTCAAAATGACTCTAAACTCCAAATGTTCTGCTATTGTTTAGAACAAGCTGCAAGAGAAACTAACTGGATGATCCCGGTTTCTTTACTCTCCCTTGCAAATTTGGCCACTCTTCTGTGTCCAATGCACTTGTGGATCTTGGGGCAAGTATTAACTTGATGCCATATTCCCTTTACAAAACATTGGGATTAGGTGATCCAAAGCCCACCCGCATGTGCATCACCATGGCGGATCGTTCCACTCGTTATCCACGCGGGATTGTGGAAAATGTACTTGTGCAAATCAAGAACTTCTTATTTACCGTGGAATTCATAGTTCTTGATATGGAGGCGGATAGAGAGGTCCTGATTATTCTAGGACGTCCGTTCGTCTGAACCGCAAAGGCAAACATAGATTGCTTCGTGGGTACTATCACCTTGAGCGTAGATAGAGAGAAAGTCAAAGAAGACGGTTGTTGATGAGGTGAAGGAGGAGGAGGAGTATGATGCTGAGCTCAACGAAATTCGTGCGCATGTGAGCAAGGCAAGGTGTGGGGACGATCGAGGAAAGTCAAATGTTGTTGGGGAGGGAAGCCCCGTTCCACACTCACAGACCCGATTGAGTGTCAGACTGTCGGGTGGAACTCCCAATTGTAGAGTTTTGTATCTTGAGTCTTCCGTTTGCACCATTTTGTGTTTCGAGTCATTTTCGTGTCAAAACCATACATTCATCGCACAAGTCTTACGTTTTCCGATACTCGACACATTCATCTTGCGGAATCCCAAGTTTCAGGTGAATCCAAGTTCGTGAGTGTGAGAACCGTAGTGGAGAAGTTTGTCAATTTTAATCATCGGGTGCCAAAATTCCACAACTTTCTTCTCCACCCTAATGGCGCGCGTCGTGCAAAATATACCTCTCCCCTCGCACGTACCGCGCGGGTGACATCACCCTATTTCATATTTCATAATGGGGCGGTACGCGCATGATGTCTCCACATCCCGCGTGGTACGCCCGGGATCTATAGTCCACGTAACCATTTTATCTCGCGGGCTACGAGCAAGATTGGGTCCCGCAGCGCACGGTACGTCAAACCGGCGGTCGTTTACCCCCCTTTTCGGGGGGTTGTCTTCTTCCACAACCACCAACCACCACCAATGACATCATCACCACTCACCACCCGACACCACCACCTGCCGACCACCGACCACAGTCTCCGACCACGAAACCAACACCGGTGCCCATCAACATCGTCAGCAATTACCACTAATCGAAGCCTCCGCCGACTGCCTTGTTCCGTCCAACTTCTCTCCCACGGGTAAACCTCTATCTCTCTCACCCGCTCTCTCGATTGACCACCCACCACCGGTGATGGTGGTGGGGCTTCACCTTCGGACCACCCACAACCACCACCGCCGATGGTGGTGGCTGGATTTGTCACTGCCGGATCATCGCCGGACCACCACCACTGATGGTGGTGGCTGGCAGTCACCATGTGGACCCACGGTTGACCCGGAACAGCCCCGGTCGGGGCGGTCAACCCGTTCAACGACCCGGATATTCACCTCGGTTTCCGAACCCAAGACCCGACTCAAGCTGGTTCGGGTCAGGATCCGACTAGAAATCAATTCGATCGTTAACGCGTTTTCTGGTTCGCGTTTTTATCAGGATCCGCTCACTCTCTCTTCATTCTCGCACGATATTTGGTATGTTCGGTTTTTTTCTCGTTTCGCGTCAGTAAGTAGGAACGAGTCAGACTAATTTCCATTTTTGAGTCTGTTTTTGTTTATCAAGTCATTTCAGTCGACCGTCCTCAAAATGGGAATTCGAATCGTCGGTTTTGTCTGATATTAGAAAAAAAATAAGATAATTAATTGTTAAATGTTAATTTTTTTAGATTGTCATAGTTTGGAAATTGATTTGAAATTGATAAAATTGTTTGATTTCGGATGAAAAACTCTTGGTGTATCGTCCGTATACTAGGGAGAGTTTTCAATCTCGTTTTTAAAATCCGAGCTAAGTTTGGTCTAAGTGTGGGGATTGGGTGAATCGGTTGATACTCAATCTACATTTCGACCTATTCACTTAATTCAGACGACATTTCACGCGTTTTTAAACTTAGAATCAAACTAATTCGCATTTACTGTTGCGAACTTGTAAACTTTTGTAAAATTAATTAAATATTCCTTTTCGTAACATTTTCTTTTTATAAAAAATACAAAAACACAAAACGATTTTCATTTTTAGCTATTAGTCTAATTTTCAGTCAATAAACTATAAAAATACAAAAAAAAATAGAAAACCAATAAAAAATACAAAAATATGTCTTTTCTGTTTAAGTAGTTTAGTAAATATGTCTGTTGCGCCTATGGTTTATACTATTTAAACAGATATGGCGAGCTCGAGCCACAGCGGCGCCAAGCGCCGTAGAGGACCGCAGCTGAGACAGCAGGGCGAGGCAGAGCAGCCCGTCATCGTCCACCGACCACCACACGTCATACCTTACACCAACGATGACCCGCAGTTCCCCGCCATGGATGAGGAGACATCCGTCTACTAGGAGGATCGCGAACTTCGCGACCACCTCTTTCTCCGTTTCTACGACCCTTCCCCATAGCACGTTAGGTTCACCCAGTACATAGACTTAGACCTCCACTATCACCGCACCTTCCATATTCCCCTTTTAGCAGAGCTAGGAGCCCGACCTAGGTTTGAGACCACCCTAGGAAAGCGCTGGATGGCCGCACTTTGGTGCGACCGACCGCAGTATGTGGAGCTCACGTTGGAGTTTTACGCCACGTTTTTACATACTGTGGGCCAGTTCAATGAGCCTGATGCCGTCTCGTTTGCCCTCGGCAGACAGACGTACTCGATGTCGGTACCGGATCTTGCAGTAGCTCTTGGTTTCTACACTCCGACCGAGGTTACTCAGTCTGACTTCCGCACCGCGTTACGTGGTATAGTTGGCCCTTGCATCGAGGTGGGGGCCACCTATGACCATATTTCCACATTTTGGACCACCATTGCGGATGGTCCATTTAACACTTCGGTAATGGAGTCAGCCATCCGTGATCCTTTCATCCCCTATATTCATAAGATCATTGCTTGTACTTTGCATGGCCGCCACTCTGGTCATGAGGAGTGCAATAAGATGGATGTTTTTGTTCTCTATTGCATTTTGACCGGCCGTCAGGCCCAACCTGGCTACCATTTTCATATCCTTCGTGGCACGACCCCGTCGTCTAGGTAGCCAGGCTACCATCGCCCTAGGACCCTATATCACCAGGATAGCCGAGTTTCTCGGCGTTTTTTATAGATATCCTGTTACCCACCTTACCGACGGACTAGCCACGGATCCCTATGGTATTTTTGAGCTTAGGTAGATCGGCATCTTGGAATGGACCGAGCCCTTCGAGTTCACTCCAGTCCGCAACGGTCCAAATGTCCCACCCCTGCTGGTACCGATGCTGCTGCTGCCATTGAGGCTCGATCCCCACCCTACCATTCCCTTCGTATCTATCCTAGACACTAGCGACCTCAGCCTCAGTATCCCCCTCGTGCTTCTCCAACACCCCCACCACCCGCAGTGGAGAAGGCTTGTATGGAGTGTATTCATCATACTATATCTTCACAGCACGAGATGCTCAGCCTTATCATGACCCATCTTTCCCTCCATATCCCTCCTCATTGTTTTCTCCACCCTTTCCCTGGTCCTTCATCCTCCACGGGCGCTAAAGAGGCCGACACATCTGGGACGCATCAAGATGACGATGACGAGGCCGGTGCTTGAAAGACAGTTTAGCAGCAGCCAGTAGAGATTTTTATTGTTCATTTATCTTATCATCTTGTATATTTTTTTTATATTTATTTTTGTTGTGGTGATGTGATAATTGAATATGTTATCTGGCATGTATATATATGTGTGTTGATGCCGCAGATCGAACCCGGGTCACCCGCTTTAAAGTCTGGTACCTTAAATGGAAAATGATAAGTATAGCTTTCTTTCTACTTTTAGTGAAAATTTGTCTATCTTTTACATCTAGCTAGTGATATGTGAATAGATCCAACCTACAGTTAGATTTTCTTAGGATTGAATTAAATAAACCCTTAATTGTCATCTATTTTGTGGGTTATTCATCGATAAGGTTTTGATTTGAAACTGCTTAGTTTTAGTAGGGAAAACCGCTGCAAACTTAAAATCTTAATTATTTTCTAATTAACTAATTTGCACATTCAAAGGATGGCGCCTGCTTAAAATCTACCCGTCCACTGTTTATGCTAAGCATTAGATATGAATAAAAATATGAAATGAAATGATTAAAAGGCTGCAACTTATTTGTCACACGCCGAGTAACATCTTCGTTGAAACACCACTACGTTAGGTCCATACATGTATATTATTACACATGATTATTTGTAAAAATTAAATGAAATGCAAAATGCTCATACCTTCATCCATTTCCATCTAAAACTAGAATGAATTGTAAATAATTTTGATTTTCAGCATGCGGTGGTAATCTTGGAAAATCTAAGTATGAGTAGATAATTTAGCTTAATTGTGTGAATCCTATACTTAGTGACTTGAATTTGAACTAAGTTGTCATGATTTTGAATGTTTAATTGTCGGTGGTTGGGTTTAAATTGGACATACATATTTGCAATCACGGTTAAAGTAATTAGATGTTTTAGAAATGAAATGTTTTTATGAACCACTAGTTAGTTGTGATTCCATTGTATAGGACTTTTTCAGGGACGAAAAAGATTCAAGTATGGGGATGTTTGATGTGGTGTAAAACAAATTAGATTTCTCGCTGTAAATAGAGTCTTTTGTATAGCTAATTATATCGTTTTGTATAGTTTTAGGTTCTTATCGTCCATATACTTAATCTCTTCATATTTCTCAGTTGTTCATGTTAAAGGTGACATTCTAGAACTTAAACGCATAACGAACGAGCACATGAGGATGAACAAGACGAAAGAACGCAAAAGAAGTTAAAAAAAATTATTTCCGCCCGCCCGCGATACGCGCGTGAAAGGCTTGATTTTCGCGCGTATCGCCCTGCCCCAGAAAGCTCCCACGGACCACCCTGACTATTTTGTCTGGGGCGGTATGCGCGAAATCATCATACGCCGCGACACGGTACGCACGCCGAGACCCTTGACCGAGTGAAACCCTAATCGTTTTCATATAAATTGGAGATGATCCTAGCCGATTGAGGGTTTGATTTCTTCATCAAAGTTGGTCGATTTTGGATGCTTTAGCTGCTGGATCAATCAAATTTCAAGCTAGGAAGCTCTAGGATAACTAATTCGGTTTGTTTATTTGTTTGACTTTCTTGATTAATAAATGAATTTGTTTTTTTCATCTTTCTTTCTGTTTGTTGGAATACAATGATGTTTAATACGATATATGCTTCTATTTTAACAATTATGCTTGGCTGAATTTTTAGTAGTTGCCTCGAATTGCGTGATGGTATGTTTTGATTGTGCTTAACAAAGATTTGGACAATGATTCTATACAATTGGTTAGTTACAGTTAATACACAGCTAATAGTTGATCACATAGCAGTAGTAGGTGATACTATTTGGTACCAAATTCATCCACAGGCTTAGTTTGTCTTAATTGAGTTGATTGAGAGTCTAATTGGCTAGTTAGTATTGTCTTTGCAACTTTGAGACCGAGAGGGTATGAGTTTAGGTTGTCTAGCCATTATTTTGGGTTAATTGGATAGACCGAGAGGACAACCTAGTTAATTACGGCAATTGGTTAGCAATTAAACGTGTGAGTAGGTTATTATTTATGATTTTGATACGTGGTTTAGACAGAGAGGGAAACTGTGTGTTAGGATACGCGTTACAGGTTAGGTTAGGCCGAGAGGAAACCTTTACCATGATTTAGGATGCTTATGAGTTGAT
>WOUH02002448.1:0-19970 GCA_009936405.2 Stevia rebaudiana
ACATTTATTCTATTTTATAAAAATAAGAAAAGTAAATAATAAATATAAACAAACAAACAAAGATATTAGACTTTTTTTTTTTGTTTTGATATTATAGTTTCTAAAAAAATTGATTGACGAATTAAATGATTCTACATTAATTTATAAAATAATGAGGCTACTAAAAGAAAAAATGAAGTGTAAAAGAAAGAGAAAGAAGTAAATTATGCTTTTGATCTTTTGAATTTACCAAAAGCTTCAAGTATGGTTCTTTAGGGTAGGTAAGGGTAAAATTGTTAATATCAAAAAAGTAACTGAATTTATTAACTGATGTTAGTGTAAAAGACGAAAGCTGAAACAAAACTGAATGATAAAGGATGATTTAGGCGCTTTTAGAACATAAAGGATGAAACACGCAAGTTCATATAAACCTAAATAATGATTTGTGTAAATTTGTCTTATTGTTATTAAGTAAATGACATGATATTTATTTAACTCGTATAACACACGAGATTTAACCTTGTTAATAATAAAACAAACAACCAAAAATAAAAATAAAAATACAATTATATACTGTTGCTTAAATTACACGATTTACCATTCTCCATTTTTTGAAAATCGAACCCGTTACCCGTGAGTGTCTCCTCCATGACCAAAAATCCCCCATCACTCGCAAGTCAATTTCGCCATCATTCCCTCTTCAATTTCACAGTCACCACTATAAATCACCACAAATTTCATCTCCAAAATTAACAATGGAAACAGAAAACAACTCCGTCGTCTTCAAACACCGACCACTTCCCTCTCCGATCACATATTTGTCCTCCATCGGTTGCCAAATCACCCTCAGAATCGTCGCAGCCGCCACCTCAATGACCGCCGCCTGTTTCATGTTCAACAGCCGTCAGTCGAAGATGCTGTTCGGAACAAATATGGACGCGCGTTACACCTACTCTCCGGCATTCAAGTAAACACTTATTTCTCTTTATGCGACTATGTGTGTGTGTATATTTTTTTTTAATTTTTATTTACGATGATGTTTTTGTGAGTTTTTAGTTTAATTTTTCTCTTTTTTTGTAGGTTTTTTACGATGATGAATGTAGTTGTTTGCGGTTGCTCTGTGTTGTCGTTGCTGCCGGTTTTCATACTCAATCGTAAACTTTCGAACTCCATCAACTACTTCTTCTTGTTCCTCCATGATCTGGTAACTCAAATTTTGTCCACGCATTTTTCTAGTACTAATTTTAATTTCAAAATGTAACATTCACACATCATATAATAACCGATTCAAAATATTATTATAAATAACAAAGTGTTATTATAATATTTTTTCATAGTTTTGTAAAAATTATGTGTTCTAAAGTGATATTATAAATACATTGTAATATTTTCACAATCTATGTTTTTATATAAAACATAATCTTAGTAGTACTACTTTCTTACTTATAAATTTTTTTTTACATATTATGATATACAAAGTGATAGTATAAATAACAAGTTGCTATTTTTATATTTTCAGAATGATATATTTGTATATAAAACATAAGTTTTAGTGTTAGCACCTTATTACTTATAATAATACTTTGGTTCTCATGGTTTTTACAAAAAATAAGTTTGGATTTGATCTCACTTCCATCATCATTTCATAACAAATAATATCTTTATAACTAATAAAACCACATAATACACATTATCATTTCATAACAAATAATATTGTTTTGTAACTAAGAAAACCACATAATACACTTATAGATAATGTCTGAAGTAGTGAGATTAATAAGTTGTGAAACAGAGAAAGTTTAGCGGTTGTCTAACTATCTTACATGTTACATGTTATATTCATAACGTTATGTATAGATGTAAGTTTTTCAAATCACTTAGAATATTATATATTTTGAAATGAATGTATCTAGCTAGTTAATCGTTTTTAAGCTTTAAGTTATATGATTTAGATTATATATTTGGTAGCATCACATGTATACTTAATTAATTTTACAATTTAGTGACGTATAATTACGTTAAAAGAAGACAATTAGATGCATATGTGCCACACTAAAACTAATATAAGTGAAGTTTAATATGACTCTCATAGGTTTTATTTGATATTAGCTTTGTTTCTTTTCTCTAAAGCATCCTAATGGATAAAATGTCTCTTATTATCCTTGAGATGAAGGGTTTAAATCTTGCTAGGTATGAATTATACTATAAATTTAAAGCCTAATGTTGGTTCCGTGTTAAATATTTAAATAGTTTTATGCAGAATTTTACAATCTTTCGGGTTTCCACTTAATTACAATTTGTCTTGAAAAGTTAGCTCAATGGTAAGTGGAGAGCACAGTGACCGATAGGTCCTGAGTTCGATTCTTGTCTAGAGCAGTTTTCAAAGACATGGCAATGACGCTCGCCCCGGGCTACTACCCGGCTTCGTGTCCGAGCCAAAAGGGTTTTACATGGCAATTGACGCTCGCCCCGTTGCACCAATTGCTGTTCTAAAAAAAACTTAATTACAATTTAGAAATTTTTTTTATTATATATATTTTGTTAAAGTGGTCCTAATCTACCAACCAATAATCTTTCGCTTAATTCAGTTCTGATGATTTCAATGTAATTGAGGGCCTTCATTACGAAGTTCGCTAAATGTTAATTAATTATCCAACAATTTTAAATTTATTAGTTTGCCTCTTCGATCTGATGACAGCGTTAATAGCATACCACAAAATTTTGCTTGGATTTTTCTAAATAGATTATATATCTTCCTAATATCTCATAAATTCTTTTAATTTACACTTGTAAATTAATAAATGATATTAGGCATTCAGATTTATTTAAATTGTTAAACTAGTAATGGTAACATAGTGAGGTAGCCGACTAGCCAGCCGCTCTCCTTGTTTGAATCTGGTATCTTAGTTAATTGATGATTAACAAGTCAAAGTTAAACCAAATTTACTTTTTATAAAGTAGTTAGATGCTAGAGGTGTCAATCACATCGCGTTTTTTAGTTTAATGTAGTTTAATATGATGTACTCAATACGATTTTCATATTTATTCATGTCTAAGACATCAAACTTCACGTAGACAAACCATGTAACTTGTTCATAGACAAACCATGTAACTTGTTCATCTAAACGGTTGGTGGAATGTAATCTGCTTGACAAGTTGAACATATGAATTATTTATGATTCAAGATGATATTAAGATTTTAACAAATTGAGCTGCTTAATTAATCTTAACACAACCCAATCACATGACTTGTTTATTTAGTAGGATGTACATATCAACTCAAGTACCACTTGAATGAAAAAAGAAACTTGTTCTGAGAGTTTGTGCCATTTGGGACTCGCAATTTTCTTAACTAGGGGAAACAACATTTCTTGCTTTTATGTACACTGAAAACACAAATTTTTAAAATGTAGGCTTTAAAACATATATTTTCACGAACGGGTGGTGACTTTTTTTTCAAGGCAAACGGAATTTTATTCAACATAAAGTATCTCTTCGATCTCTAAAGTATAGACTACATGGGTGAAAAAATATATATATATATATATATATATATATATATATAACAATTGAGTATTAGGAGTATATTAGATTTTTAAAAGAAATTTAATATTGATTGTTCATTCTAGATTAATGTTGGTTGATACTAGCTATATATTTATTTACAATTTAATGACTGAATCACTGTATTGAAATTTGTGATTTGGCTCATTAAACTTTTCAGCTGAAAAAGAATCTTCTAACATTTAACTTGTAAACGTTTGAACAAATTTTGTAATCATTTCAGCCTTTAACATTTAAAACTTGTAACCATTTCAACCCCAAAGAGAGTAAGTTTCAGTGACTGAAATAGTTAGAAGTTCTAAACGTCAAAATTAATTTGAAATGTTAAAGTGTTAGAAGATCTCTTGTGGGCCGAAAGGGTTGAAGGTTAAGTGAGCCAACCCACAAGGACAAAATAGTAATTTACTTTTATTTTATTTACACACAGTTGATAGTAATATTATTGGCGGCTGGATCTGGAGCTGCGACGGCTATTGCTCAAGTGGGCAAATATGGGAATAACCATGCTGGTTGGATGATGATTTGTGACAACTTCGGGAAATTTTGTCACAAATTAGCATCTTCTTTGATCTTCGGTTACATAGCTCTATTTTGTTATTTGGTTCTAGCTATCATATCTGCAAATAAAGCGAGACCAATCCAGGTTTAAAAGGGTGGAAACTATAACATGTGAAATACTTAATTGAATGCCCAAATGAAAAGTGGCTAGCTTTATGAAGAGTTAGTCATAGGAATAACTTCGGATGATTTTAAATTAGAATGTTATTTTATTTGAATGAGTGTTGATGTTTTAAATTAAATGAATCGAATAATAAAGCTCGTACTACATGATTTATTAAATACACCCTTAAATGAGTGTTCATGCAATCTAGCTGCCCACTCAAGCCATAAAATGTGACTTTGAATGATAGGTACCCTATAGGTCAGTAAATACAACGCTAATAGTTTTTGTGTTGAAAAACAATACCTATTTAATATTTGCACGTTGAATATTACTCTTTACATTCTATTTTTTAGTTTTATACACTAGTGTCACTACGAGAAAGGTTGCAACACATCATCAAATCTAATAAAATATTCCACTAAATGTAATGTGTCATTTTCTTATGTTTTCCAAATTATTAACTAAAATACATCTTATATAATATTCCACTAAATGTAATGTGTCATTTTCTTATGTTTTCCAAATTATTAACTAAAATACATCTTATATATATATATATATACACCTTCTAGATCTTAACAATTTTTGTCCTTAACGTTTCAAGTATTAAATTTTCGTCCATAACGTTTCAAGTCTTAACAGTTTTCGTACCTAATGTTTCAAGTCTTAATAGTTTTATGTTAAAGGTTTAACGATGAAGACTGTTAAGATTCGAAACATTAGAGACGAAACTATTAATGGTGGATTGAAACTATTAAACCTTGCAAACCTCATAGACGAAAATCGTAATTTACTCTATTTATATTTTAAAATTGATTTTTTTTTCTTTAATTTGTAAAAATGTATAATTACCAACTAAATTAAAAAAAAAGTATATCTAAAAAGTTTCAAATTAATAATTTTAAAACACAAACCATAATTTATAATCATAGAAATATCAAACATGTATTTATTTTAAATGTTAATATATATCAATGATTCAAGGAAAAAAAAATTAAGTGTTATGATGTAACCGGCCGCGTAATACACGAATTATAAGCTAGTAAATTCATAAAATGTGAACTGTTTCACGTGTGTATTTTAATTTCACAAATCCAACCTACGTCTAATTAAGAACCCAGGCAGCCACAATAATTGCAAATCAACCCTCGGCGTCATCATAATATTTGTCATCACATATTTATTAGAATTACCTAAGGCTAAACAAATAATTAAATTAAGCAAATTTTAACCAAATTAATTGACTTAATCAAGCTATTCAGTTAATTGATGGATCGCTTAAGCTATAACTGATCACCCGTGCACAAACTATTGGTTATGTGTGACATAACCGAATTATCAAACGGAAACAAGATTGTTCTATACACAATTGCCCTAAATCCATATCCTCTTCCGTTCATGATTTATGATCATGTACGTTATAGAGTGAATTTGACCTTAACTAACCTTTAACATTCACTTCACGAATCTTCAATATTTCATGTGTATGTGGAATCTCCCTTGCTCACCTTAAATTGATGTGCTCCAATCTACAACAACATTAGCAAACCATCACCCCTATAACATCTATCCACATCTCTATTTTAAAATTTTATATTAATCAAGAGATCTATTTTAAACAATTAAGATCTGACTCCATTGGGTATCGTCTCAAAGGAATTGATGTATTTGTGATACAAGCTGTAACAGTCCGGGTCAGCCGCATCATGATATTGTCCGCTTTGGCCGAGACGTACTACTATTGTTCTTACGGTTTTATTTTCACCGGCTAATTACTCGTCCAAGCAATACGCTTCTTGATAGGGAAAGTTCCACCTCCTTATAAAGAAGGCTTTGTTCTCCTCCCCAAGAGATGTGAGATATTACAATCCACCCCCTTACGGAACCCAGTGTCTTCGCCGGCACACCAAGTCTGGCCCTTGTGTCTCATACCTTCTGTAACAGTAAGATATTGTCCGCTTTGACCGGGAGGTACTATCATCGCCCTCACGATTTAATTTGTTTCACCCGACGAGTTACTCGCCCTCACGGTTTTCTTCATCCGAGTTATAATAGCCTTCATTCATCCAATTAGTGATATAAAATGAAACAGAACATGGAATAAGGGTCCCCAACTTGAATGTCCCTTTGAACTCCAAAAGCTTTGGAATAATTTCGTATAGACTTTGTAAAGCTATATACATTGAATTACAACGGTTAAATTTTATTGTGTGAGTTACATTCATCACATTACATAATAAGTTGAATAAATACGCCTGTAAACGAACCGAACAGTTTCTGAACTGTTCGTGAACTGTTCGACGGGAAGTTCGTTTATGTTCGTTTATTTATTAAACGAGCGAACACGAACAAAAAAAATATGTTTGTTTAATTAAACGAACGAACATACCTTTTGTTCGTTTATTTATGTTCACTAACCTTTCAGTTATGTTTGTATGTGTTTGTTTATTTATGTTCGTATGTGTTCGTTTATTTATGTTCGTTTGTGTTCATTTAACACTCTATTTTTATTATTATTTTCAGATAATATATAAATATCTCAAATATATCAATAATATTTCGTCACTTATGTTCGTTTGAGTATTTATATTGTTCAGTTATTTTCAATTATATTTATTTGTGTTCATTTATGTTTGCTCGTTTGTTTACATTCATTCGTGTTCATTTATGTTCGTGAACTATTTTTTAACTTATTAACGAACGAACATGAATCGAACACGAACATGTCCATTTCCATAATAAACTAACACGAACACAAAATTTGTGTTCATTTATATGTTCGTGTTCGGTTAAAGTTATTGAACGAACACGAACATATCTTTGTTCGTGTTCGTTCTGTTCATTTACAGGCATATGAATAACCTCATATGGAGCAACTCTTGGACAAAGCTTTAGTCAGCTACAGGGAATCAATTTCGTTGCTAAAGGGTATATATATCTATGAAAAGTAATGCAATAGGCTAGCTAGTTGCTATAGTTGCATCATATCAGGCCACAAATTTAGTTCTAGCTTGTAGTTGTAGTTGTGGTTGATACATATGTATGATGTATCTATAGCTATTAAACTTAGTCGCTTCAGTTCTGTTAAAATAAATGTTTTGTTTTTCATTTACCCACGAAATTTAATTAGTCGTCGCTGAAGGTTTTTTTTTTTTTTTTTTTTACATTTATCTCTAGCTACGATTACGAATTTGAGTCGCGAAATCTTTGGAATAATTTCATATAGAATTTGAAGACCTATATACATTGAAAATTTATTTTGTAAGTTACATCACCTAATTCAAAATAAGTCGAATAACCCTCATTTCTGGACTCTGGTGATCATCTTCGAATGGTTTTATAATATGGTGCAACTCTTGGACAAACCTAGCTCGTGATAAGCTGTTTGAACTTGTCCAACTTGACTGACAGACACCCACATGATCATCGTTGATCAAGCATCAAACCAATAAATAGATTAATGCGAATAAATCCAATTCGGTTCAAAATATATTTATGTTAAATAGCATAACTTCATGAGAGTTGACTTTTATATCAAGAGTTTGACATTTCTCACCTTTGCACCGATCACCTTTTTGGTGGGGGTTAGGGTCAAGATTAATATGCGACCATATAAAATTAAAATCACCCATTTCTCAAAATTCCCTCTTTCTGATTCGTGTTTGATGCATGGGAAATAGAGAAAAGAAAACCATAAAGGGATATATATCTTTGAGAAAGAGGTCAATATTTGTCTAATACATATTCTAAAAAGTACGAATGATCTCTTGGCCTAGTGGTTAGGAAGGAGGTGAGAAGCAAGGGTGGAATTAATACTAATTTGATAATATTAACATACTAACTACTAACATTTGTAATTTGTTGTTCACAAAAAAAAGAAAAAAAAAAAAAACATATTCTAAAAAGTCAAAATTATTTGGTCCATAACAAACACAAAGTAAAGTTCTATCACGTACATACTGTCGATGGATAATTGGTTGACAACTGGACATATAAGTATATAACAGATATCTATAATTAGAATATATTCTTTTATGGGCAATTGATTAAATAATAAAATGCTTGTGAAAAAAGAAGCATTTTTTCAAAAGTTGACATATGACATATGTAGGGGTCAGAATGATACTTCCGTCAACTTCACATTAATTTTCTCATTCTCGACTCGTATATATATATATATATGAATGTCATACAATAACGGTAAGTATGAAAACAATGAGTGCAATGAGGAAGATGAAATAACATTGAAGAATTGAGGAGAGGTCTTATATGAAGATTAAAGAGTGATTTGGATAGCCAAGGATGACTTGCCTAAAAACTTGTAAATCTAGGGTTGTAAATTGTACTCGTACAATATACAACTATTGAGTGGCTTTTTAGGAAGTCATCTTTGGCTTGTTTGAAATACTCTTGTCTTTCATGTTAGACTTCTTCTTCTGTTGTTATCGAGTATAGAACCATCTTGTTTGGCAGCACTCATATATATATATATATATATATATGGGATGTGTATTATATAAATTAGTTTTTATCGTGTGAACCAATTAACTAAATCTGGACCACATATGTTATTTAATTATTAACACATGTGTGACTGATATTAAACTTGAATATTTTAAATAACACATATGGTATAAATTTAGTTAATTGATTCATACTTTAAGAAATAATTCACATAATACACATCCTTATATGACATATATATAAACCTAAAGATATCTCAAATTCTTTTATTACATGGCGAACGTAATACGTTGAGTTTATCCACTTATTTTATATGATTTTTATTATAACGGCTGATTAATAAAATTGAGTTATAAAGAATATTAAGTTTCCTCATTTGATAATTTTTTATCCGTTAGAAATATTCCACGTGTTCTTTTGAACTTATATTGCACAATACATGGCATCCCAATTAAACAATTAACCACAAACCGAACGGTATATGCCCCACATCAATTTCAAATCACGATATATCTTTTCTTGTCCATGACAATCTCTTAAACTCTCTCCGATGAGCCATGTGAATGGGGCTTATAGTGCCATTTCCTCGCCCGAACACCTCCCCCGTGAACATTTTACATTTTTTTTGGTTTTTTTTTATTCGATCCCAATACTTTACGTTACCTTCTTATCAGTTATAAAACACTATCAACATTTTACTTTTTATCCACTCAGACACTCACTTACATAAGCATTTCCACCCTTGCACTCATACAGATGAGTCACTTTCTCTTCTGCATACAACATCACCCATCTTTACTACGCACCCAAGGTTTCTATTACTCCTGCAGTTTGCTACCAACCTCCTCGTTTGTTGCCGCCGTTGTAGTTTGCTACCGAGTTCTGTAGTGGTTACAACTATGTTGCGATTGAGGAGTTATTATTGATCATGCACACAGTTATTGAAGAGAAAATCAGTTTCGGTCTGAGAAATTAAACATGACAAAATGTATTGACGATTCTCAAACCAACTTATTTTTTCCTTTAGTCAAGAAATTGTTTATCAAATATACTTACAAAATTCAAGCAACTTTTTATTGGTTCCTCTACTATTCTTGATTCAATGCTATTTAGGATGATTGAGTCAATCTAACAAGATATACACTTTTTTGGTTGTTATATCATGGAAACAAATTTCAAGTTTGCAAAGAAACAAAGAACTTCTCAATGGAGACTCGGAATTTGTTTTAAATTAAAGAATCTGTGTTGACTACGAATCTTTAACCAAAAACAATTTTGTATTTTATTTTATCATTTTCTGATGTTATATCTTAGATGTAACCAAAGATGGTAATTTACTTTTTTTCATATTTTCTATATTGCAATTTGGTTATAGTGTTTGTATCCCTATTATTTAAAGAATGGCTTTTTTATTAAATAAATAAATAAGAGAAATACGAACAAAAATTCGCACAAAATATTTAAAGAAAGGCTCTTAAAGAGAAAATGTACGCTAAAGATTCCAAATTACATATTTGTCCACTTATTTTGTAATACTTGCAGATTAACTCCTCATTTCTCCCTCAATAAAATGGGAAGAAACCTAATTATTCTCATGGTAATATGTGCAAATAGATAAAACAAGGTAAAACTGTTTAAATATAGGATGCCTTTATCATGATTTAGAAGCCAATAAAGTAAAAGCACGTGCCAACTATTTTTAATTGTTATTTCTAAAAATTAATAGCTAACAAATCAAATTTATTAATAATTTGGTAGATAATATGCCAATATGGTAAGTTAAAGAAAATGATACATGAATATAAAAATGTGTTATGGATTCTTTATGGTCTTTTAAAGATGTACATGTTTTATAAAAGATTTGTTAATGCTATACCTTTTTCATTTGATTTTAGAATTTTGTTAGTTACTTAGAGTGTTATTGTTGTGTATATTTTCTAACAGCCAATACTATAAAAGCTTAAAAAGGGGCTAATAAGAAACTTGAAATCCGAAAACAACCAATAAGGATACAATATTACGCCCGGGACATAAAAGCATGCATATCTCTCCTGATCAAATGAATTATACATCAAACGTTTTTTAATTCAAAGAAAATTATAATCAAAAGATCTCCGGCATTGTATGTGGTATAATTGTTTTATAACTTAGGGAATCAGGAGATCTAGAATTAACAGTGTAATCAAGTTTCAACCTATGTTAATTGGTCCATAAACTGAATTGATCGAAGTACCAGCATATAAACCAATTTACTATACCTATGTTTCTTGTTAATATGTTTTAAAACCATTAAAACCTACTTTTTTTTTTATTAAAGTTGACCTTAAACCCAATATTCACATGTAAATCTAATGAAAATGATATAAACTATATTTAACGCAATGACTAATAGTAGTTTTCATAAATCATATATTTAGAAGAAGAAAAAAAAACATCGTTTAACATGACAATATCATTTTTTATATTATATGATCTCTTTTATTTAACCAAAATACTTATCTCAAACTAAATTAAAAGACAACTAATTTATAATATGAATTTAGTGTCTACACGAATAATTTTGTTGGAATTTTTAAATAAAAAACAAAAAATCTTTCATTTTACCGGTACCGGTACCCAACCGGGATTTTACAGGTACCCGGTTAGTCTCAATCCCGAAATTACTGAAAATCATGTCCCGGTCCCGTTATGTTCGGTCGGTACCACTCTTATACCGGTATTCGATAACAAAATCTCAACCCTAGTGTTGGAGACTTTGATGCATGCGAAAATCCTTGGGCTTTGCACGTAGCTACGAGCATTGTCCTTGTTTTTTTTTCTTTTTCACTCTCACATATATAGGCTTAATATAGGGTGTTTGTGAGAATGATGAGTATGATATTGTTGACGTTAAATATGTATGTCAGAAGAATGAATTAAAAAATGATGTGACATGCTAACTATGATGCATGTGATAAAGACAGTGTAGCGTTGGGGATAATTAAGAAAGTTTATGTGAATACCCCTTCTCAACATGCGAGGGACATTACATTACGTTTAACTACATAACATTTATTTCTCTCACTATAGTTATCTAAAAGTACAATTAAATCTCACTTTTTAACCCCCATTTTGTCACCATAGTGTTTAATTTTAAAATAAATCAAGGAAGAATAACCACCACCGGATCTATGATTAAAGCATTGTTCTTGAGCTCCAATATAAGATCTTTTTTTAACGAGATCAAGCAAGAAAGAAACTAGGGATTTGATTCTCTCTCTCTCTTTTGTTTTTAATTCTAATTTGTTGAATGTGTATAGTTTAAAAACACAACAATTGTATAATCGAAAATATTCGATCATTAGATCCATCCTTCTGATGTATCATATAATATAATAATAAACACAAACATGGCCATTACACTTGTTTAAAAACTACAACTAAGAAACAAGGAGAAAAATAAATAAGAAAGATGGCTTGGAAGGTTAATATATATAGGAAACAAACATGGGGAAATCCAAAAGATAGAAAGGACTCCCGAGTCAGACCAACAAGGGTAGGTCTCTTATTAGGTGGATCGTACATGCAAAGTAGTTGAGAAACAGAAAGGCCGATAATGAAAAAGCGATTTAAAAGCCCTACGTATGCTTAATATTTTGTTATAAGTACCTGAAGGGAGGTAACTATGTTATTATAAATGTTAATGACGACTTCTTAAGATTTGTGCTTTTCGCAAAAATATTCTTGTAGAAGTCTTTTAATAGTTTGAAGATTAAGTGTATTGAGTTTGAATTAATTATTGATCAATACAAAAGACACAATGAATGATTTATAGTGGTTTAGGAAAGTGTTAACAAATTATCCTTACAATATATATCTACTTCTTGGTATCCACCAAGATTTACCTTCATATCTAGCTTCTCACTAAGGTAAAAATCTTCACATCTTTTCACTAAGTGGGTAGTGATTACCCTTCAAATTTTCACTAGTAAGTCACGATCACTCTTTCAATGTCTCATTACTAAGGCAATTTTCACTAGTAAGTCACTATCACTCTTTCAATGTCTCATTAATAAGGCACTGATCACCTATTCAACATCTAAGTAGGTACTGGGTTGTGATTGTCCTTTCAGACTTACTTAAGGTTACCTCTTAACCATTAAAAGATTATGAAGAGGGCCTCTTAGCCCCTAAGTAAGGTAGTGATCACCATTTCACTCTCCCTACCTTTTAGGGTTTATATATCTCAGTTCTACTTGTGTATTCAGTATAAATATTACACCGAAACTCACAAACACAAACACTTAAGGTCTGCTTGGTATGAGATAATAAAATGAAAAAGTGAATGGAATGAACGGTGTAATGGAACGGACTATGGAAAGAATTTTTTCAATAACATTCAGTTTTCCTGTTTGGTGACCATTTCTTGTTTGGTTACCAATACATTCAATTGTCTTGTTTGGTTACCAATAGTAATAAAATGAATTATTACATGTATGTTTTTTCGTAATCAAAAAAATATAAAGCAATGAAATACAACTAATGGTTGGGTTATGGTTAAGGTCGTGGTACAATTCAAGGTTGGGCCATGGGTCATGTACGTGTCGAGTCATGGTTAGGGCCATGAGTGGGTTTGTGGGTCGTGCCATTGTTTGGGTCGTGGAACGATTCATGTGTCAAGAAATGGTTCAAGGTCATGGTTCAGTATGATTTGGATCATAGGTCTGGTCGTGGTTCAAGTCATGGTTTGGATCATTGGTTCCAGTCTTGGGCCAAGTCATGGATTCTGGTCCTAGTTTGGGTCATGGGTTCGGGTCATGGCCGGGAAATGGGTTCGAGTCATGGTTTTAGTAATGGGTCATGTTATGAGTTGGGTCATGGGTCAGATCATTGGTTGGGTCATTACTTCAAGGAAAGGAATGAAAAAAAAAACACTACTCCTCAACTCTCAAGTAATGAAAATAATTAAAAGATAGGGAATCAAATTCTTGGGTAGGGTTATAGTAAGGAGGAGTGTTAGGGTAGGAAGGGTAATGAGCCATCCCTTCAATTGGATTTTTTGATCAACGGCTAGAAAAAACGCGGTGGCATTTTTGTAATTATTCGGAACTTTGAAAAGACCTTAAGGGTAATATCGTCACAATTGTATAACACAATGACAATCGTATAACACAATGATAGTCGTATAACACAATGACAATCGTAAAACACAAATCAGGACACAAAAACCTACAAAACGTACGCATCGTATAACACAATTATGCATATCAAAAACACAATGATGCATTTCAAAAATACAATGATGCATATAAAAAACACAATGATGCATATCAAAAACACAATGATGCATATAAAAAACACAACGATATATGTCGGTTCAGTTCACTTTTTTTTTAATTTAAAAAAAAATTATTTAAAAAAAATTAAATAAAATTTTTTTTTTTCCTGCCACGTGTCGTTAATTTTTTTTTAAAGTTTTAAATAAAAATTAAAATTTCTTTTTTATTTTTTTTTGGCGAACTGGGCACAATTACCAATGTACCCCTCATTTAAAAATTACCCCCTGTCACGTGTCGTTACCAAAAACCTCCTTACCCTTCGTACCCTAAGACCCCTTCCTATTTGAACTCAACCCTCAAATTCTTTATGTAATAGTAAATTACATTCACATGTGTAACCAAACATGTTTTGATTTATTCCACTTTAATGACCCATTTCATTCTAGACTCCAATCATGCATGCCAAACGCTACCTTGGGCGATGTGTTGCACTCATGTGAATGTGAGTGAGTTTGGAGACGATGTAGGCGCCACGTAAGATTCACTTGGTAAGAAAATGCCTAAAGAGTGTGAGTGGTGTATTAACCATGATTCAATAAATGTTTTCCTTATTTTTTTCATTTTTTAAATAAATATCAGTATTAAATGAAATCACAATACAGTGAAAAAAATAACATACTTCTAAAAATGAAAAAAAAAAAAACATAAAATAATCCTAATAAGCATTAAAAAACATTATAATATTTTTTCCTAATACGTTTTTTTTCTTTTACGGCTATCTCTCAATCGATTTTAGTTAAATGATCGTTGTTCCACAAAATGATTTACAAGTCGAGGGTTCTTTGGCGTTCTTTTTTCAACTCGCTAAAATCATCAGTATGTTGAGTTAAGTTATCTAATTCATGGTATAATCTTGTTTATCCCTTGAAGATGATGGTCGCTTACCTTTTGCTTGTTCGACTTTGGCCCGATCTTTCCCGATCAGCGCACCAGCTCGTCTTTATATTCCTCGTCTTTGTGGAAGTTGTTAAGGTTAAAGTGGACACATGCGTTCGATTTGGGGCATTCGTGGTTACCATGGTATGAGGTTTAGGAACTTTGACGATGAGCCTCTAACAACCGGGATTTTTTTTTCCACTTGGATTAATCTCTCATGTTCTCCCAACATCATTTAAGCGTGAATCACACACCAAAATCTTGTTTGTATTATTTATTTGCTTTTTCCTTAATCATTGAATCAATTTGACCACTACATTGGGTTGCCATTTATGTTGGTAAATGCTTATAAATTTAGTGACCTTTTGATTAAGGTCCCTTCACTTGCTCGAAATCATGTCATTGGTACGGTATTGATCACCATGCCCAATTGTTTTAAAAAGATATGCCCAAACTTTTCTCCAAAACTCTGATGAGTTTTGATTGCAACTTTTGAGAAATAATTATTAAATTAATGTTAAATAAAACTATTCAACTAAATTAAAAACTAATAATTTAGACACGTTCACGCTCATCACCCATAACACATAGACGCCTCATAGGTGGTGACTAAGTATATAATAACAAATCTCTCAACCACCTCATTTCTGGTATCTCTTATGATTAATGATTTGTGTTGGTAGTAAAGATCATTTTTTTCTCTTGAGGTCATCTAAGATATATGGATATGTAAGGGTAATTACAACTTTTATTTTTATTAGAGGCTTAAGTTAATAGTGTAGAGTTAGACTCGCTTAAATAGTCAAGGTATGGAGATGATCACTGTTGTAAAAATCGACATAGGCAGCCGATTAATCGGGATTTATTGGCTAGGGAAAAAATCGGCATTAATCGGAAAAATTGGCCAAAACTAGGTGAAAATGGTCTAGGAATTGGGAAAAATCAGGTAACTCGGTCAAAATCATGCAAAATCGGTTAAAATGAGCCAAAATTTGTTTAAATCCATCAAAATTAGTCAAAATCTTTGAATTATATGAAAAAATATTATCATATTGACAAAATATATATATATTTTTTTTGCACACACATATATATATATATATATATATATAATACATAAAATTACATATAGAAATTTCAATCCGATTAATTCTGATTAATCCTGTTTAATCCGTAGTCCCCACCTCACCATTCGACTAGCGACTAGCAATTTCTACAACCATGGAGATGACATAAACTTGTCTGAAACGAAGTATGATAGGTACATGGTTTGATTATGCACCTTATTTATTTTCCATGTTGGTTGTGCATTTAGGGTCTTTTTGGTATGAGCTAATAGAATAGACGAGTAAATGAAATATACGAAACAATGGAATGGACGAGAGAATGAAATGGATCATTACCCATTCCATTGTCTTATTTGGTTACTAATGATAATGAAATGAGTTATTAATTCATGTTTTTGGTAGACAAGTAAAGATGAAAGATTGAAATACAGTTCATGGATCCGGTCACGGATATGGTCATTGTTTAGATCGTGGATCGAGTTGTGGATCAGGTCGTGGGTTGGGTTATGGGTTGTGTGTTGACTCATGGTTTGGTCCACGGGTCGGGTTATGTGTTCATCTCATGGGTTGGCTTATGGTCCGGGTCATTGTTTGGATCATGGATGAGTAGTGGTTCATGTTGTGGTTCAGGCTGGGTCGGATCATGGTTTGAGTAGTAGGTCGGGTCGTGGTTTAAATCGTGGGTCGTTTGTTTACTCATGCTTCGGGCCATGGGTCAGGTTATTTTGATCAACTTATGAGATGATTTATGGGTCGGGTCATGGTTCAGCCGTTTGGGTCTTGGGATCGGTTAATGTGTCAGTTCATGGTTCCGGTATTGGGTCGGGCCATGGTTTGGATCATGAGTTGGGTCATGGGTCAACGGGTCATGTTTCGGGTCATGGTTTGCGTCATGAGTGTTTTGGGTCATAGTTCGAGTCATGGTTTGGGTCATGAGTCGTGTTATTGTTCGAGACATGAGTCGAGTCATGATTTGGATCTTGAGTTGGAGCATTACTGATCGGATCATATCTTAAAGGAAAGGAATGAGAAAAAAATACTTCTTCCACTAGGAATAAAAATGATTAAAAGAGAAGGAATTAAATTCTTTATGTAATGATACATTTTATTCCCAAGTGTAACCAAATATGTTTTCTTTTTTTAATTAGAACGCAATGGCTCATGTTATTTAGCTTATATTCATGTAAATCAACCATTACCTTAGACTGAGATGCGTCATGCTACCTCTGTTCTCTTCTTTTTCTAAATAAATTATGTTTAACAGAATCCAAATCCATTTCTACCATATCTTTGAAGCTTAAGCATTAAAATTTTAGGATGGTCATAAACCAAACCAGTGCTCAAAATAGCTAGCATCTTTCCTTTCACACTTTGATTTGGGTTTTGTCTTGTTTTGAATCCAAATGCATGCCCCTTTTATAGCATTTTTCTATATTATTAGTTTTATTGATTTTGTTTTTATACAAATCTTTTACAAGATCTCTCAAGGTTGTATATAAACTATTGAAGAAATCACTACCGTTTTATTCTCTGAGTCAATGTTAAAGAATGAATCCAAGTTTTAACCTTTAGCAATATATATAATAGCTCGTGGAATTTCATAATAAAAACGATCTGAATGTGACTAGCGTTAATTGCACATTTTACAAACTTGATAAAAAAAAAAATCATGCATTTGGTCTTTGTCGGCGTTTCATTTTCTTGCTCTAAATTTAAAATGAACAACACTAATGAAATATCAAAACCATAACTTGTAATTCAGATGATTATGCATTTGCTCTTAGTCAGTGTTTCAACTTGATGCCCTAAATCTAAAATTAACAACACTGATGAAATATCGAAACCATACCTTGTAATTCAGATGATTAGATTCCGAAAAGCAGACCTAAAAAGGGAAAATAAACAGCCGTTAGGTCATGAAATCCAGACCTAAAAGAAGAGATCTGAATTCATAGTCGTTCGTCATAACGTCGGTGATCAATACATGGTCCAACAGTGCTTTCAATAGTAGTTCTACTATTGTCCAATTTGTTATATTTAGATCTCATTCGCATTATAATCATAACATGAACTAAGAAGCACTTATCACCGAATAGTGTGTTATATTATTCGGACATTTACAACGTGCATTAAAATAGGCTTTGGGTGTGAGACAACTCTAAGTTAATTTTTTTTTTGAACGGCGAGTGAGAATTGAACCCTGGTATCCAGGGAAACTGTGCTATAGTATTACCACCAGGCTACAGCTCCAATCCCAACTCTAAGTTAATTAACAATCAAAACCCGGGCCATTAACACGAAAAGCAAGACGGTTTTAACTCAAAGAGCTGAAATCTACCTTGTTAACCAGAATTTGAATTACCCATATATGAAATAGATTTAAGAGAAAATTATTGTTATCGTCCCTATGGTTTGCTCAAAATCTCGGTTTGAGGCCAAAACATTCAAAATTAGGGTTTGAATCCAATATTTTTCATTTTTGTTGCAATTAGAGTCTAAACAACTAACAACGTTAATTTAATCTGTTAACTTGTTGTGAAAAGACCAAACTAGCCTTAAATCTATTATTATTTAAATAAAAACTCTCTTCTTCCTCACCCCATATGTCTCACCACCACATTCCTTCACCACCAACACCCTCCTTCTCCACAGTCGGCTGCCACTCACTGTCGGTCGCCACCATCTTCACGTCACCACCGTCGGCCGCCACTATAATCACCATCACTACACCGGCCACCACCATCTTCATCTTTACCACCTATCTCTCTCTCTCTCACACACACACACACATACTTTCTCTTTCCCTAGGTATTCCAGCACCACCTCCAACTCCTAAGACCACCACCACCACCACCACTTATGCTCACCGTGGAAAACCACCTCCGACAGCCACCTCCACAAACAGATCTACTCACCACCTGCAATTTCTTGACTTTTCCCTTTGATGATCTAGGGTTTAAATCGATTAAATCCACACCCCATCTTTCTAAACTTACCGGTAGCCACCAGGCACCACCACACGTGCAACTGTTGCCATCTTCTTCCACCCATACAAATGCCACCACAATCTCCCACTTCCTGCAACTACGACCATCATCTCCGATTTGATATGCATCATGTTTTGAAAATCCAATTTCAAGATCCCCCCACCCCCAATCGATTCGCAACAATACCAATCGTTCAAGAGCCCCAAATCCCCAAATAAAGAGAGAAGCTTGAACCCTAAAAATCCAAAACAAAAAAGATTTTGGAGATAGCCGTAGCCGGTGATAAACATCCAATGAAGAAGATAACTGGTAATAAGGTCTTTTCATAAAATTTAACAGGAAAAATTAACAATGCTAGTGCTTTGGACTCTAATTGCAACAAAATGAAAAATATTGGATTCAAACCGTAATTTTAAATCTACTGGACTGAAACAGAGATTTTGGACAAACGACAAGGACGAAAAGGAAAAATTACATATATGAATTAATCCAATCACTAATAGATATGCAAAAGGAAAAATTACATAAATATGCCTTTTGACGATTATTTTCCCAAAATTCCGCTTTCACTCATCAGGTATTCATAATATCTCAGAGATGAGGTATCTACAATTGTTGCAGCAAAGACAGTCGCCCTTAATGAGCCAATAGAGTTTAACACGTGTACAAACATATATAGTCGTTGGCGACCATATGTAACGTCACCTAACATTATTTATGACTTTGTCTCTGATGTGTGTGATCATGGTGTGCAAATCAAGTAATAATATTTATAAGTAAATGATCAATTAAACACACAACTACGACAAGTGTACCGGTCGAATTGCAATGTGACTAGAAAGACCGAGTGTCGTCCGAGGACTCAATGGACAGAACCAAAATACACTCAGAAATTAAGTAGGGTCATGCAACTTAGTCTACTAGGGTGTAACGCCCCGAATTTGGTGTGATTTGATTATGAGAATAAGAGGAATCTTCTGTCTGTTTAGTGGTATGCTTACGATCAAGTTTCGGTGTTAGGACAATTGTAAAACTGACGGTACCCTAGTAT